>CM031859.1:89832726-89948890 GCA_018697195.1 Certhia americana | reverse complement strand
GGTGCTCCTAATTGGTGGGACAGGAGGCTGTCCATGACTCTGGTAGTTTTTCCATGAGTGATTTTTTTTAAGAATTATAGAAATTTTCCATAGCTGTGGTGTGGATAAGGACATTTTCATAGAATGTGCTGATTGGAAAGGACCCTCAGGGATCATCGAGTCCCAGCTCCTTGCCCTGCACAGGACACCCCAAGACTCACACCGTGTGTCCATTGGTCCAAAGGCTCCCCTGACTCTGTCATAGCTGCCTGGGTGGGACCACTGTTTCGAGTCCCTGTTGGGAAACCCTCTGGGTGAAGACCTTTTTTCTTAATATCCAGCCTAAACTCCCCTGACACCAAAAAAAAAAGCTTCAGGCCATTCCCTCGGGTCCTGTCACTGGCACACAGAGCAAGATCACTGCCTGCCCCCTCATCCTGCCTCACAGAAGAGCTCTAGACTGCACATAAATCCAACTACATTCACGTTACTTTAAACCGCTTAAGCTATTTTTTAAAGCATTTCTGAATAGTAAAAGAAAACTCTGCTACGACGTTTCACTTTCCATCCATTAGCTATCCACATAGATGCAAGCATTTCAGGAAAGGCGATGATTTACTGTACTTTTCATGGAAAAAACGCCTCCCCTTCCTTAGAGCTTATTGTGACTTATTGATATCTGCAGGCCCGGTTGATATTGTTCTATCAAGAAGAAGGGAAGAAAAAGGGAAAAAGTCGGGACAAGAAAGGGAAACAGAGAGAAAGTGGCCGGCGGGCACCCCCTCAGCCCTCAGGGGGGCGGGGCGAGGCACGCCCCGCCCCAGTCTCGCGATGGCGGCGGGCCCGCCCCCGGCGGTAACGGCCGTACCCGCCGCGCCTCGCGGGCGCTGTTTACGGCGGGCGCAGCCAATGGGCGGGCAGGCCGCGCGGCGGCGCGCCAATGTGCGGGCGGGGTCGGTGCGTTTGAACGGCGCGGCGCGAGCGCAGGGGCCCCGCGGCCCCGGCGGGGTCCGTGCGCCGCCCGCCATGCCCGGCCGCCCCGACGACTACGAGGTGCTGCTCACCATCGGCGCCGGCTCCTACGGGAAGTGCCGCAAGGTGCGCCGTAAGGCCGACGGCAAGGTGAGGAGGCGGAGGAAGAGGCGGCAGGGGCGGCGCGGCTTTGGTGCTGCCGTGCGTCCGCGCTCGGTGCGGGCGGCTGTCCGCGACACGCGAGCGAGCGGCTCTGGCAGCCCCTTTTCCCCCTGCGCGGCCCCGGCCGCTGTCCTAGTGACTCGCCAGGGTGTTTGTGCCTCCGCAGATCTTGGTATGGAAGGAGCTGGACTATGGCACGATGACGGAGTCGGAGAAGCAGATGCTGGTGTCGGAGGTGAACCTGCTGAGGGAGCTGCGGCACCCGAACATCGTGCGCTACTACGATCGCATCATCGACAGGAGCAGCACCACTCTGTACATCATCATGGAGTACTGCGATGGGGGAGACCTGGCCAGCCTGATCGCCAAGTGCGCCAAAGAAAGGCACGTGAAAGGTGCTCGTGGCGCGGTTGGGAGGCCTTGCACGGGTCTTGGGCAGTCCAGAGAGAAGGCAGATTTGTTTGGTAACTTCTGAGCAGTTTCGGGTTTAACCCTTTGGACCCAACTATTCTTCTCACGTGTGAAAGGTTTTTATAGCGTTACAACAGCGGTGAGGACTGTGCTATTGAATGCATCACCAGATAGGATGTTGGTGCTGAAGTAGTAAAAAACCCGGAGCTCTCCTGTGAGGCAGAAGCTGTTGAGGGGTTTCTGGCTATGAATGGGGTTGAGAACATAAATGAGGAGGTCACAGCTCTTTTTGACAGGCAGCTTGGTCTGTGGGTTCTGGCCCTTCCCCATAGGTAAAAGTCCTGGGACCCTGTGATTTATGAGAATACCAAAATGTGTGGAAGGGAGGAGTCATCTTGAATGTAATGTGAAAGGCTGTTTTATCTGCCTGTATACTAAGCTTGGAGAGACGCTAAGTTTTGGTAAGGCTTCACCTTGGTCTAATCCTAGATTTAGCATCCTACTTAAGTATAGTGTTAGTTTTCACATTCTTAAGTCAAGCAGGTACATGACACCACCTCTTTTACTTTGTGAGGATAGTCTAAAACAGTTCTTCAGCTAACCAGCAGCATCAGCGTTTTCATTTAAGGAAGTTTGTATTTTAAAATCAGCCCTGTTTTGGCTATTATTGTGTGTTGCTCATTATTAACAGATGGCAACAAATTGTTATCTTAAGTGATCAAAGGGACAGAGCTCCTCACAAAAGCATCGAATTGATATTTGTGTTGTAAGTAGTGAAAATGCTGTGTGTTTGTTAGACAGTTTGAGGGAGGAAGGAAGTAATGCAGGGATTCTGTAATGAAAGTCTCAATGTCTTCTAACATATTTGCAGTGATTTTTAAAAAAAAACTCAAAGTAGAATACGTAGATGCCTGTTGCTGACAGTGGCTATTTCAGTGGTGTTTTATGATAGTAGTATTGAAAAGTTATGGAACTAAAACTGGCAGTGACTAATCAAACTGATGTATGCTCAGAAAATCCATTAAACAATGTGTTCATTTTCCAGGCAATTCTTAGATGAAAGCTTTGTTCTCCGAGTGTTGGCTCAGTTGACGTTGGCCTTGAAGGAGTGTCACAGACGGAGCGATGGTGGAGTCACTGTGCACCGTGACCTGAAACCTGCAAATGTCTTTCTAGATGGCAAACAGAATGTGAAACTTGGAGATTTTGGACTGGCTCGGATATTGCACCATGACACCAGCTTTGCCACAACGTTTGTTGGCACTCCATATTACATGTCTCCAGTAAGATCTCCCTTCTATACATTATCTTCCCTTTTGACCCTCCAAGGTGTGCTGTGTTGGTCTCAGAGTCCATGAATGTTTGAAAGGTTTTAATGAAGCCTTATTGGTCTTTAATGCAGGTGATTTTTTTCATTGAGTATGTATGTTCTGGAGGCAAGGTTATTTTTTGTTTTGCAGTAATTTTCATCTCCTTTCTTCTCCACACAATCAACTTCCTTCTAATTACAGTTGCTCTTCACTGCATAAGTTTTGTTATATTCTTGGGACATTAGAGATGTTGGAGTATATTGTTCCTGAAAAGGAACAGGGAAGTTAGAGAGCTTTTATGCTTCATATTGATAAGGTAAAGAGCTTATTAAATTACCTCCTAATGGTAGGATTTTAAGTTGTGGAAATGAGCAAGAATGACTTATTTCCCTGATACAGGGCACTCTGTGCGGGAAAGATCAATGTTGACTGAAATAGAGTTGCATCAATTAAGGATTGGTGCAACACTTCAGTCTTCTACAGTGCAGTACTGCCACAAATCATTAAAATCCTTCTAGGAAGAGTAGATAAGGATATTAATTGAGATGGAATATTAGAAGTTGCTCTAGTATGTAATGGTTTAATTCAGGTTTGAATAGTGGCTGATTATTCTGCAGTAGTGAAACTTTGTCTTTGTTAATGAACCTAAGATTGTTCTCTTCCTTTAGGAACAAATGAACTACATGTCATACAATGAAAAATCTGACATCTGGTCGCTAGGATGTCTCATGTATGAATTATGTGCTCTCTCGTAAGTATCGTAGTGTGACAACACATGTGGAAACACAACTGCTAATGTAGGTGTGATTATATTTTGTATAGATGAAAGCCTAAAGGTTTCAGAGACTAGTCCTAGGTTTTTATTTCTCTATTGGGCTTGACATTAGGTAGTCAAAACAAACCTTGACTGCAGGCTTTTTTTATAGTCTGATACTTCTTTTTTCTGGAAAATAAGTCCTGTAAAACTAGTGAAAGAATCCAAGAAAAATTTTCTTCTTCAGGCCTCCATTTACAGCTTACAACCAAAAGGAGCTGGTAGAAAAGATAACGGAAGGGAAGTTCAGGAGAATACCGTATCGCTACTCAGATGAGCTGAACGACCTACTCAAGGAGATGCTGAATGTGAAGGTAAGAACCAATTACTAATTTTTCCACCCATGATTTGAGATATTACTGAAATAGTAGTTTTTCTTCTCAATTATTGAACAAACCAACCTAAAGTAGTGGTTGTTATCACCTTGTCACTGGTAGTGTCACTTGTAGAGGGAAGAAGGAGTTGTGCTCTGAGTCCACAGTGGCTCAAGTGCTGTGCCAGGGTCACAGGATGCCAAAAGGCTGCCTCAATACTGGCTTACATGGGATTTCTTCACTGTGTGCTTATTGAGGTTTTATAATTTCGGGGTTAAAATGTTTCTAGTGTGTTTGGAAGCTGGAAGGGGCTGTTCTGTCTACATTTTGGGGTTTGCCTTTTAAGGCTAACATATAGCTTCTTCCCCCACAGCTGGTGTGGGGCTGTTGAGAACGTTGCATGGGACAGCAAAGCTTTAACAAACACCCAAACCTCTAGCAGGCATGGACTGTTCAGCAGAGTGTTAGCTGAGAAATCTGCTGACAGCTGCCTCTTCAGGCTCACCCACCCCCTTCTGACTCTGCAAGGAGACTCCTGGGCTGGGAGACACAGTCTTGCAGCTCTGGATCTCCCTTAGCTTTTATCATCTGCTTCCTACTCCCGTTTTCTCCTTCACTTCATAGCACCTCAGCTGGTCTTGCTTGGCAGTCTCTGGCCTTAATGTTTCTTCTTACAACTGGAACCTGTTGGTAATATGTTTCCTTTAGGATTACTGCCGACCTTCTGTTGAAGATATTCTGCAGCACCCCTTGATAGAAGCTGTGGTGACAGAAGAACAAAAACAGAATCTTGATAGAAGAGGCTTGAGACCATGGGAGCCAGAAAGGCCGCAACACTCAGATGGTGCAGTGAACGAGCTGAAACGGAAGGAGCAACAATTACAGGAGCGAGAGCAAGCCATTAAAGAGAGAGAACAACGTCTGGAGCGTACGCTATTCCATTTTGGGAAAGGGGTGGCAGTGGGATTCTGATTCAGTTGGAGGAGGAAAAAGTAGGCAGTTTTCACAACCCTCATTTTAATGCACTAGGATACTGCAGTCCTGCATTCACCCCTAGAATTGTGTCTAATGACAAACCAAGAATGCTCAGGGCTTACTCCACTATATTAGCTTCTGTTTTAAGTTACTAAGATAGAATTGCAGTTTAGATATGGAAGTGTGGTTTGTGACTATTAAACCTGAGTGGCAATTAGAAAATTATACAGAAATGTAGGGTCTGCATGGTACAGTGTAGGTTTCTTTTTACCTACTGTGTAAGTAAACATTGCCTATACTAACACATAACCTAAGGTGAGCCTGATGCTGGAGAAAAACAATCTGTGAGTAAACTGTCAACTGCTTTTTAAAAAGCTGCACCCCTCAGGTAGCTTACCAATGAATATCTAGATGGCTAGTCCTCAGGTGTTGGCATTTCCTGCCCACATGAAATAGTTCTTTGCATATGCAGTAGGCTTTGCAATACAGTTTTTAACCCAGTGTATTTTTTATCTGAGCTGAATAACAGTTGCTACTATTGTAAGCAGGGTGTTTAATCATAGCTGAATTATAATATTTGGTACATAAATATTTAAGTCTGGTGTCATGTGTGCCATGAGTTAATGTGCAGAATAGAAAGTTGCTATCTTGTTGTTGTAGATGTGTCAGTTTGGGACAGAATTGTGCCTGGTGTTTCAGAGTACTTGTCAGTGCTTTATTTTAGTGCACTGATAACAGTGTATCTACACAGCAGTTACCTGTGATTAGATATATAGAATCAGAAGTGTGGGTGCATCTGACTGGTCGTTACTGCTGTCTTTCCCTGTAAGAGAAGTTCACCATGCACAGTCACTCTAACATTTACATGTTCACTCTACATACTACCATATTTCTACTTCCAGAGAGAGAACGGGAACTCAGTATTCGGGAGAGACTGGCAGAGGACAAACTTGCTAGGTATCTTACTAACCTATTATAGTTTATATTGGAAGCCCTACAGTTTTACAACAAAAAGCTTAAACTTGTCTTCCCAAACCAGAGCTGAAAGCCTGATGAAGAGGTGCAATCTCCGCAAGCAGCAGCGGGAGGTAACGTGCGCGGAAGGTCCAGGTATGCAAATGTTCAAGAAGGCGCTTGCACAGGCCAATGTAGGAGGGTGTGACCAGAAGAAAGTCCCTGGTGCTCAGTGTGCTTGCCACAGTCCCTTTGGGGCAAGGCAAAGCCCAGTTATGGCTGCGTGGTTGAGAAGAGACTTTTGATTTTTCTGCTTTGCAAAAGGACTTAATGAGTGATGCTCAACCATAAGTCTGAGTTAGCACTGTTTGCACTGCAGTCCTGTGCTGTCTGGGAAATTAGGTTCTTGTGCCTCCTTGTAACCCAGTCCTTTCTCAGAACCGCACTTATTTTATGAATGGATGTCTTTTTACAGACCTTTGAATTAGTTAATTTTAATAAAATTGTACATGTCTAATAAATTCAGCTTTCATTAAACTTCCAAAAGCTTCAACATGGGAAATATTATTTGTTGCAAGGGACCCAGCTGTGACTGGTGGGTGCATCATATAAACTATGAAGCATACACACTGCTATTATAGAAAGGAAGAAAACCTCATATTTGAAAAAGTATTAGAATACTTTGACTGCCTCCAGTCCAATCTGTTCTACAGTAGTATTTTATACTCACTTTGCCCTTAGTTGATGATATCTTTGCTATCAAAGGGTATCACCTGTTAATTGCTCTCATCTTTTATTATTAAAAATAATATTCAAGTATCTAAATGCCTTTTTAAATAGTGGTAGGAACAGTGAAGGGCTGGGTCAGAAGTAGTACTCTAGAACAAAGACATGTGAACACTCTTTAACATGCAGTAACACTCTCTTCATTTAGTTTTGGTCTGATAAAGCAAGATAAGCATGTCACTGCCTCCAAAGCAAATAAAACTGAAGTAGCTTTTTTTTTTTTTCCAAGAAATGCCTATCAGAGCAGGAAAGGACACAAGTAAAATATCCCTAGAAGCTCCTTGAGCTGTTTCTAAACATTTCTGTCAACTTTGAGAATTCCATCCGTCTCTCAACATCTTGTCTGACATCGACACATTAAAGAATTTGAGAACAAACTTGCTTTTGGCTTTCTGATATTGCATCTAAAGCTGAATGACTAAAGGCAAATGAGCTTCAGCTCTTCTGTTCTCTTCTGCATTTCTCACCCCTTTACATAATATTTTGACCTTTCCAGGCATGTACATTTTTGAGGATAAGTAAAACCAGTTTGGGTGGTTAGTACCTTAAGCTCAATAATGCAGCAAAGTGAACATACTATTCCAAACTGAATAAATCTTGCAATATCTGTAGAGCATGTAATTTGCTGCTCTTCCGTTTCATTCCATGGTGCTCTTGTACCACTGTTTGTAAAATTATGCCTATTCTCATACAAATGGATGAAGTGTTTCTCCAATAGTGGTACCAAGATTGCATGTATCTTCAGTTGCTCAAATATTGCTGATTTTTAAGATGGTGTCCTAGACACTGCCCTTTTTTTGCAGGGATTTTCTGATTCTTAGTGAACTATTTAATGTTAAAATAGATCTGACTTACACTAATGAAGCTAAAAAATGCTGACATATTTGCTGCCTTTTTAAATTCCTTCTTGCACTTTTGTGCTTATTGCATTCTTGCTGTAGCCTCATAAATTGACAATTCTTCAGTTTTAAGATTAGAATAGATCTTTGATTAAAAGAAAATTCACAACTTTAGTTGGGCCTTGTGAAGTTGGCTCTTATGTGAGGCAACTCAGCTGTTACAGTAAGTTTTGATGGCAGTTTTTCTGCTCTTGAGCCATTGACTTCCTTTTGATAGTGGCAATGTGCTATAGGACACAGGATGAAAATTCCTGTTCTGTAGGCTGCAGTGAAAGTAGCTTGTTAATTTTTAATTCACCTAAACTCATTACTCATCAAGTCAGAGCCTAATTTGTACCCCTGTGACTTAATACAAGGATAGAGTTGGAACAATGTGGGTAAAGTACAAAGACCACTGGCCAGGTTGAGTCTGCCCCTGATGTGAAGCAAAGACAAGGTTTTTTCAGTAGCTGAAAAAAGTTAAAAAGCTGAAAATTCATTCTGCATTTTCTTTTGGAACTGGCTTATGTTACTGTTTAATTCTTGTTCTTCAGAAGAAGCATCATGTCTTTTCTTCTTAACCTACTAATCTTTCCTTAGGTATTGGGAGGTGCACCCTAAAAACTACTCTGGCATTTATCCTTTTACCACCATCATTTAAAAGGATTGTTTTCAATTTTTTTTTCTCAAAAAAATAGAAAAAAATTGTTGCTATTAACTGAGATGTATTTAATTAGATCACTTAAACCCATAGGTAGATGAAAAAATGGACACCAGGGTTAAAAGCAGTAAATGCTGGAAGATGCACTAATGCGGTACTTTTTGATTTCTTAAGATAATGCACTCGTGTTTCCCCTTTCTACAACCAAGAAGAACTCACTCTTAGATGGAAGTGAAGAGAAAGCTGGGCCTCCTCATAATATGGAAAATGATGTCCTTTCCAAAGGGAAAAACTCTGATCTCAAAAGGCGCCTATATGCTGCAAATCTACGGGCTCAAGCACTGGCTGAACTGGAAAAGAGCTATCAACTAAAGAGCAGACAAATCTTGGGCATGCGTTGAAACTGAAACAGCTTGATCTTTAAAAAGAAGATTAAATGTATAGGCAGATACTTGTGCCTCCCTCTCTTAAGCTAGAACCTACTGAAAAATTATTTTAACAGTTGTACAAACTCTTAGTCTATGACAGGTAGTTTATGATAAATGCTAAGATGCTATATGATGAAAATAGGTACTTTTGATACCAAATAAAAAAACCTGAATTAATTGTATTATTAAAGAAAAATATTTTGGTCCTCCTGTTTACCATACTTACTCTTCTGAAAATATAAAGAATTAATATATATAAATGATCTGTTTAAAATCTGATGTGAAAAACTTTTCAGGTGAAAGATGTACAGAGATTCACGGTCTGTAGGTTAAAAATGATGTTGTATATAATGCACAGTTGTTGATAAAGGAAGTGTTGATATTCTGTATCTGTGGGAAAACAGTGCCTTCTTTTCTGCACTTGTAAATATTTTTTAACAGAAGAGCACAAAGATTTTATGCATCTCTTCCTACTAAGTAAGTGCCGTATCAATGCAGGTTACTTTCAATGTTAGGTTTTGACTAATGAGTGGGATGGGTCAGAATAACATAATTTCTGAGTTTATATTCCTTTCTGCCTGAGCAGCTGAATGCCTTGTCCATCCTCCTACAAGGCCTGTGTCAGGGCATTGCATTTGAAATAACACCTTCTTTGCCTTGCCTTGAAATTGTGTTACAAACTGATCCCCTGAGACTGCTGTCCAGGATGGGACACCATCCAGTGTATTAGCAGTGTTTTGGGGCAGGGCAGTTGTCCTTTAAATGGTAAATCCTTATTTTCTTGAAGCTTAGGAGGTGTCTCCATCTTACCCTTAACAATTCTCTGCTGGTGCAGGAGTCGTTCCCTTAAGGCAGTATAAGTTTCATGCACTCAGATTCATGAGTTTTAAAACATCCTTTGAAACTGTAGTGTCTGGCATATGTTTTATATAAAGATTTTTTTTTTTTTTTGTCTCTGGGTTGAAATGCCATAAAACATTCTTAGATAACAGCTTGTTTTCAAAACATTTGTTTCCTTATTGGGCTATGAATGTTATCTGAGGACGTATTCTAGATGGTTTTTTCTTCATAAGAGAGAATCTTCTTTGAAACATCAATTTAATTTGACATACTAGATCACCTTAAAGGTCTCTTCTCACCCAAATGATTCTATGATTTGCAGATAAAGAAGTACTTGTTTAATCCAATAACAGATCTTCTCTATCAGGCTCTTAACAACACAGCAGAACTCAACATTTACTTGCAGAGTGGTTGCTGTCTTTGTCACAACCTTTGCTTAGAGTTAGACATGACTATTTTGTTTGCTAATCTAAAACTTAACAGCATTTTGGTGGTCTTTCCTCTGCATTCTTCTATATTTCTGAAGCTTCTCACATGTATGTGGAGTGTAAATCCCTGCTTTGTCACCATGTTTGCACGCTCGTTTTTTTCTGTTCTGTGCCTCGATCACTGCACTGCACTGCAATGCAGTTCTGGCCTTCCTGTGGATCTTTATGGCTTAATCCATAAAGCATTAAAGGGTAAGATATGCAGTGCTGTTAGTACAATCGGAAAAAATAAGGATTCAAGAATGTTATGTCTGTAAAATTTGGGTATCAGGGAAGGGAGGAAAACAAGCAGCGAAGAAAATAAATACTGATTCATGAAAGGCCATATTCACAGAGTCACAGAATGGTTTGGGTTGGAAGGGACCTTATGGATCATCTGGTTCCAACTTCGGTGGACCCTGCCATGGACAGGGACACCTCACTAGACCAGGCTGCTCAGAGCTCCATCTAGCCTGACCTTGAACACTGCCAGGGACATCCAGGAAACATCCATAACTTTTCTGGGCAAACTGTTCCAGTGCCTCACCGCCCTCACAGCTAAGAACTTCCCTAATCTAAACCTACTGTCTTTCAATTAATAGCCATTTCCCCTTGTCTTGTCACTACAGCCTCTTGTAAATAGACTGTTATCTTTCTTGTAAGCTCCGTCCAAGTACTGGAAGGCCACAGGCTGCCCAAAGCCTTCTCCAGGCTGAACAATCACAATTCTCCTAAATTTTCCTCATAGGGGAGATGCTCCATCCCTCTAATCATCTTGTGAAAGGGCTGGTGTTTACAAATGCTTTGCTTTTAACACGACCAAGGTAAGAAAATGACTTGAGAGTATCTTTTTTCTCTTGAAACACATGTTTCTGCATTTAAAAGTAAAATGCCTTGAGAGAGCGCTGTCCGCGGCTTTCCTCGTCCTTTAATTCTCTAGTGACCTCAAGATGGCACTATTGCATTGTCATTTATAAGAACTTCATCTATTATACTTTCATCCAAAATCTAATATCTTATTTACATTTATTTTTACCTGTTTTGTTCTAAGCACGTTGCTGCAAGATGCTGATTTTCTTTGGCTACAGATGCTTTAGTACTTGCTGGTGTAATTAATTATAATTATCTACGATTTGCCATTTTGCATCTTTTATGCATACATTATAAAAATAGCTGAATCAAAGTCTTGGTTAACAGCTACACTGTTATGAATCCGAAATGCTACAGAGAGTGCAAACTGTATCAGTCACAATGGCAGTAATAAATGAGAACAGTTTAGGTTACAGCTGTAGCATTAAGCTGTTTAACTGCCTTACAGTGTCTTCTGGAAGTATTATAACTCTAATATGATAAATGCAGTATTTCTTGAGGTTTTGAAATAAGAACTTCCTACCACTACATCTCAAACATACTGAAAAGGCATCCTGGAAGCGGTCTTCATTCTGTCTCAGGATTTTTGCTTTGGAATCCTGAAATTCACATTGGCCTACAAGGGCGTTATTGTTTTTCCAATAGAACGTGCATAGCATTGGAATCACACTCAGGATGCAATTTTCAAACATATTCAGGAAATAGAGCATTCACAAATAGAACATTTATGGGAATGGTGACTGCTTATGGAGTGCTTCCAAAACATTGCCATCACACTGATGGATATACTAATGTCTTAGGGAAGGGAAGTGTGTACATAAGGATATGGTACAGCTTAAGACTTACAGGAAGATAATAATAGTGTACACTGTGGAATGTTGTGAGAGAAGTTAAGTAATGTTTAATACAGATGTCAGGAATTTTAATAATAAGATTAATTGTCAGCACCTCTGAAATTGCAGAAGTTTTATACGCATAAGAACATGAAGCATAGCCTGGAGGGGAAGTTGCATCATCTCTGAAAAATACAGACCAGCCTCCTCGTTTTCAGCCCTGTCCCCTCTGCAGGCAGTTGAATAGCACTTAAACAGTGTGAAAGTGCTGGCCAGCTGAGCAGACAAACACTTAATGAAAATCAGACATAAATATAGAGGACCATCAAGATTCTTCACAAAAGTGGGAGATGCCACTTCTGAGTCTCTGTGTCTTTGGGCCCCTGTGGCAAGGGTGGCCCCTGCACTCCAAAAGGGCCTTCTTCACTGTTGTAAGTCTGTATTTCTCCAGCTGTGGCAGGCCTTTGGCTGTTGCTCATCACCCATTCCAACAAAGGGCTGTGGAAAATACGTTGGGGGACCACGATGCCATCACTGGAGCTGATGCTGTGCCAGAGATCCAATACCACCCACATGGGGGGCATTAACAGAGTCTAGGTGTAATAGTATATAAAACTTCTCAAAAACACTATTTGACAGCCAGAACCCACTGCTCTTCACCTCCAAAAAAAGTTGTGAAACACCTGTAGCAGCATTTCCAGGTTTTCACCCAGCTTTAGTGGTTATTGCCTAGGGTTGATGGTTTAGCTTTCAGTGTTTGCCATAGGTTTCCAGGAGTTTATGGCTTACAGGGTATCACTGTGGTCCAGGGCCTATGATTTATTTGTCCCTGTGCTCTCACAACTCCTGCTTTTCTCGTTTAAGATTCATAGCCTATTTTTGGTGTTTTGTGGTTTGCTAGAGTAAATTATAAACTCCTGAGAGATACAGTTCCCAAATTCTACCCCTGAAGTAAGATTTGTAATCCTCTTTCTTCATTGTACAGGGTTCATCTCAGTGGTCTGTGTTGATTGATACTGGGTCTCCTCTTAGTTTGGCTAATGAAGTCCACAGAATGGATCAGACACGAGTGAGGCAAGGGGTGGATGGGTGGGGAGGAATCAGGTGTAAACCCAGGGTAGGCATTTCTCTTCATGAGGAGCTCCTGGGGATAGAAGGGAGAGGCAAGAAGAGATTTCCCAATCTGCCACGATCCCTCTTTTCCTTCAGTATCTATTTTCCTATCGATTCACACTATAGTTTATTTGATCCCTTTCATGCCAGGGGGCACAAAGCACTCCAAAACTGAACCTTGCTAGAATCCAGCTCTGCCTGGCCATTTTGCAGGGGCCTACAGGTGGAAGATGAACAAGTTGGGCAAGGGTTGAGCTGAAATGACGTTTTGCCGCTTCTGTTTTCCCCCCAGCTTTCACAGGGGTGAGACCTCTGTCCCTGCAACCCACTTGCTTTCCACAGTCACACGTGTGCCTGGGTGGCAGTTCAGGGTCACTGAAGTGGCTGCTGCAGTTTGAAACAGAGGCCGTTGTTTCATTCTTTAGGTTGCCTAACCTCCTCCTAACTACAATAAAGCTGGTGAGCAAGGACACAAAAATATTGCCTTGGAGGAAGGGGATCAAAAACATAAAGTTTATTTTTGGCCGTGAATAAAGTGTTTTGTCCTCATAAAAAAGTGTTTTCTCCTAACCCCTTTCCTTCAAACTCACAGACTGAGTGATGATGTTTTGATGTGATGAGCTGCTGGCACTCTGGGAAGAGGGAGAGAAGACAACAGGAACTGCTGGTCAGTGGGAGAAAACTCCTGTCCACCCTCCCCCAGTGCCTCAGTGCCACTGAGGCCACACTGGAGCTGCTCAGAGCTGCACCCAAGCATCCTAATCAATTCTACATTCTGGAGAACAGCAGGATGGAAGGATGTGTGCCACCTTCTCCAGAGATGCAAGAGCGGGATGCTTGTGTGCCACCTTGCACCCTAACAACACTGTTATTAGCTCTGTGCCATGAAGCCAGGTAGCCACCCCGAGATTCCTGAGGTGTGAAGAACAGCCAGCCCTGGATGACGTCCTCATTGTTGCCAACAGGAAGGTCCCCATAGGCCATGTCGTAGAGCAGGATGTCCAGGAACTGGATCATCCCCAAAAGGCCATGGTAGCAGTGGAAGGAAATCCACTCTGGAGGGCTGTACTTTGGCTGGGACCCTCAGCCACTCATCAAGTGGATGCTGCTCCCTCTCAGACCCTCATCTATCTGTTCAGACATCCCTGGGGATGTGAGGGCTGCACTGGTGGCACAAGGCACGCCCACTGCCTTCTCACCTGCACCTGCCTCTTGTTTACAAACTTGGGTTGTGAAAGAACGCCTCTGGTGCTGGAAGGAAACAGCTGAGTGGGGAAAGCCCTGCTCTTATCCCCTTACCCCCTACACCTACGGCCAAGAAAAATATCACAGGCCAAAGCTGAAAAAGGGAGTAAAACAGCCCAAACCCTTCTGTGACTGAAAACAAAAACAGAATCACAGAAGTCCTGAGTGCACTCTGGATGCTCCATCACGAGCACAAAGCCGTCGGGGAGCTTAAACCAGTCCAGGAGCCTCACGACGACCGCGGAAGCCACAGGAGGACGCCGTGAGGAGCAACACCGGTTCCAGGGGAGGGGGGACCGCGATGCTGTCAGCGGGGCTGAAACTGCCCCGGGGGTCCCGATCCGCCCCCACAGTCCCCAAAGGGGATGCCCCGGTGTCCCTCTGCCCGACATTCCCCGGGCCCGGATGCTCCACGGCCCCGGTGACCCCGCAGCGTCCCGGGGAGAGCCCGGCGGAGCCGAGAGCCCGGCGGGAGCCCAGGGGCGGGAGGGCATGGGAGAGATGAGCGGGGTAACGAGAGGAGAGGAGACAGAAAACCGCTCGGGAGAGTCGCTGCTCCTGCTGATGATGCTGCAGATGCTCTACTGGTCACTTACTTTTTAAAAAACTCTTTTTTTTTTTCTCAGTTTATATTCCATCTTCAAGGTCACTTTCCTGGGAGTGAAGCAGCACTTGTTGCCGAGGTCAGTTCTAAGCTCAGCATTATTGCCGTGATTTGCAGCGTTTGCACGTGGCCAGCCGTATTAGCATTTCCGCAGCTGCATGCAAGACTCGCTGTCAGAAATCGGGGCTGATTCTAAAGTCTTTCTGCAGGTCCTGCCCCTGCATCCCTTACCGAGCTGTTTCCCCACATCTTCAGCTTCGGAAAACTTGGAACTTTCTCAAAAAAACCCACAAAACATCCCAAGCAAATAAACCAAACCCAAACAAACAAAACCAACCCAAACCCGGAACAAAAAACCCAACCAAACAAAAAAGAGCCACCTCCCTCCCCTCTCAAACCCCTCACCTTTAGAAAGTTGGATTGAAGAAATTTCTATGCTGTAGTGAAGTACTTTGAGATCTGTACGTATTGAATAATGCTGTTTAACTCTTCCTAGTTAGTAGTGGATAAGATACACCGTATGTAAACAATTGGTACAAAGTTGGAGAAAAACTGTGCGTGGTTTGCATGGATCTCTTATTGTTA
Source organism: Certhia americana (assembly GCA_018697195.1). Classification (NCBI taxonomy): domain Eukaryota; kingdom Metazoa; phylum Chordata; class Aves; order Passeriformes; family Certhiidae; genus Certhia; species Certhia americana. The sequence continues at coordinate 89,933,689 of CM031859.1, read as the reverse complement.
TTATTATAAAAACATGTACTACCAAACATGCTGCCAGCTTCAGTCCTAATCCAGTATCCCACAATATTGGGCTGTGAATGAATACTTCTTAGTGATTTTACAGTAGAATCACCAATTGTTCTCCTACAGAAGATCAGAAGCATCGACAAGGAAAACACTGTGGTAAGGACAGTTTTCAGTATATGCAAACACAGAATTGTCGCCTACTCTCCTTGAAAGTAACCAAAACAAATGATTGTTTTCTCACATTTACAGGCTCCCTGGTGACTCTGCCTGGAAGAATAGAAGCTGCTCACTTCTTTAATGCCAGGAGGTCTCCTTACCATGCTGGAAGTCCTCCCGTGCTGTGCCAGCCTCAGCAGTGCTGAGGAACGGGACATTAACCCAGCCTCACATCATATGTGGACAAACTGCAATAAGACCCACAATTAGCAGTGAGATCCATTCCTGTCCTTGGCAAGTAATAAGTAATAATAAATGCATGAAATAAGCATGAACGTAATATATAATACATAATATTATATTTTTTGTATAAATATATAACAGATACATGCAAATAATAAAGTATTATATAATGTCAAATAGATACATGTATGTAATGTAAATATAAATATAATAAAGAATTACACAAATGCATGTACTAGACATTTCTCAGCCTGGGAGTTATTCCAAGGAAATTCCTGTTTAGGACTTGTATTACCTGGCAGTGAGCTTGTGGTCTGTTTTAAGCATATAGCTAGAAGAAACCATGCTGATATACTGTCTTTGCATAGCTGTTGGGTCCCTCTCAACACACCAACACAGGCCACAAGGTAAATTGAAAATGTCTCTGTGGCAATGTCCAACCATCTAATTTTATTACTTAAATTAAGCCCAGTAACTGATGAGAGGAAGTTCACTCTGAATTAACAGGGTGAGCCTGTCTATATGTGCACTCAGTGCTCTGCTTCTTCCTCTGGGTTGCTCAGAGTTATGTTTTATGTGTTTTATGAAAAAGGAAGGATAATTTTAGGTAATTTTACATGGATTACTGATGAGGTATCAAAAGACTGTATTTGATATGCCTTCCATTTTAAAAGTTTGGTCTAAGCTAATTGTCCCTTGGTATGGGCGTGAGAGTGGTTGTTAAAAAAACAATGGTAGTTTATTTACGGGTACTTGGGGTTTCACTGTAATTTCCCTGAGATGGTAGAAGCATTAACCCTAATTCAGCATCATTGGAAGCAAGGGATTTCCATGTAACTGCCTTTTCAAGGTACATGTTATAATTGGGAATTGTAATTTAGTACCCATTTCACGATTACATCTTCCTCTGTGAGTTATGGAGAAACCTTTTATAAAAATTTGGGCTTAACATAATAACAAAACTCCATTGACCCCTTCAGCTGTTTATTAGGGTCATCTCTTTGCAGTGTATGATTTCTGGATTTTCTCTTACATTGATCCTCATTCATGTTTTATTTATCTACTTCTAAAACATTTCCAGTGTGTGGACCTGAGTGATTGGGGCTGCTCTTGCCAGAAGAGCAACATGTCCCCTGGCAGCCAGGGGATAGCCAGACTGCAGGGCTGAGATACTGAGGAATGAGATGGCTACCCCACAACCTGAAACCTCTCCATCACTGCTGGACAGATTTCAAGAAGACAGTACACAATTTAGGCAGGAGTCCCCGATGTGAGCATCTCTGAGTCAGGGTTTAAAGTTATATCAAAGCCACAGCTCCTAATGATCAGCCCTTCAGCAATAATTTCAGAACCTCGAGATTTTCTGTAAATTTTGTTTCATCTCCCTTAGAGCATCTGCAAAGGATGGGGAACTCCTAAGAAAACCTGTCCTTTTTCCCAAAATATAAATTCCACTAAGAACTATTGTAGCAAAAGCTGTTGACAAATGCATTTCCCCCATCCCCTGCTGGTAAGTCCTTTAAGTCTGAGGCATGAGTGACATCAGAAGAATGAGAGTGTGGGGGCTTCACAGCTCTGGGAGACATCTGCCGTGCGTCAAACACTGATGAACTGAGGTTTGCAAACTACCAAGGAAAGCTGCTGCAGTAGGAAAAGCGAGGGTAAGATTATTAGGTTTTATCCTTGGATGGTAAATGCAGCAGGAATTCTGGCCCTCTGGGAGCTATTGATGCTGTTGTGGCCTGGGTTGTGCACAAAGTGCTGTCCTTTTGATTTAGAGTGTTTATTTGTTTCCAAATCTCCTTCCCCACCATCCCTCATGTCTATTCTCTCTGGGGATGATTCAGCGGAGTAAAGCTGTATGGGTATAACACCCATCCAGCAAAAACACTTGAGGACACACTTTAAACTGAGCAAGTTTTATTACTTCCTGAAGAAGAATGTTTTTACAAAGTGATACCCTTATGTTTATTACAAACAACATGTCTTATAAAAAAATAATTTTAACTGAAGGGAAACCCATAGAAACTGCCCCAGTTGCCCAGCAATCAAATGAGGCTGGCAGAAGGAAGAAAGAACTTTAGAATTAATAGAAATAACTAATTCTAAGTCTGCCAATTTTCTTTTCCCTCTTGCTGTCTTTGTTCCTTCTTAACTGTCTGCTCCATTTCCTTTGCATTTTTCAGTCACACTGTTGTTTTGGGGTTTTTTTACTGAAACAAATAAACCCCAGAAAATTGCATTGTTTGTTTGACCACTGTGCTGAGAACTCTTCAGAGAGCTGAGGAAACTCAGGTCACTGAAACCATCAGGGTAAATAGATAGCAGCACAGAAATAAGTGTGCTCAGTGCAGGCCAGTATTTACCTTGGGTGTCTGCATATTCTTTTGATGTGAAAGGAGTATTGTGCTTTGCCACAGAAGCATTTTTCCAGCAGTAAAACTGAGAAAGCAGGTTTAATCATTAGCTGATTTGCACCTTGGTGGCTTCAAAAGGCTGTGTGGAGACCTTGTAGATCATGGCACTCAGGCACACCCAAAGGCTGTGCAGACAGTCTTGAAAGGAGGAGCTGGAGGTGACCATTCCCGCTGAAAGGCTCCAGCTGTCCCAGATAAACACCTGTGCAGGAGTGAGGAAGGGGAGCTGGCAGCAGTGCTGCAGGTGGGAGGGTCCTCAGGCACATGTGCTATCCTGCTGGCCCAGAGGGCTCCCTCGCTGGGTGAAGCAGATAAGACAGAAACATGAAACTGGGCTGCCTCCGAGTTTGGGGTTACACCAGGACCTGTCAGTCAGAGGGTACAGCACTGGGCTCCTGTAACTGGCTGTTCCCTGCCATGGGCAGGCCAGGCACTGGGATTTGGCTGCCAGAGATGCCCATCCATACGTGGGGATCTGTGTCACCATCCCGACCAGCATAAGCAGCCTGTGTGACACAGTTACAGCAGGTCAGAGAGACACTAAGGAGGTCAGGAGGACTGAGAAGGTAAGGAGGACACTGTGGTATGTGGGGCTAGGATGAATCACCTCAGCAGAGGGAAGGCTCACTCATGCTACACACCCTGGTAGGAGGTGCCCTTGCTGCCAGACTGCTGGATCAGGCCAGAGCCAATGCCAGGAATCCATCATGCATGAGGATGGTGAATTCTAATGACAGAGATCAAGCAGCTCCTCCTCTCCCTTCTGTAACACTTCCCAGCCTACACAGTGCCTGCATGTTGCCATACAGAAGAACTCAGGAGCGGCCACCCATGCACACCCAAATCCTTGCTTGCCCACGCAGTGTCCTAGAATGGATGTCTCCCATGAGGACTGTGTCAGCCCAGCCTGTTACAACTCCTTGGGGATATGAGAACACACAAACACTATTGGCAGACTTTTTGTGTGCTTATAGGACTTTTTGTGTGCTTATAGGCTGTAACCAAGTCTCCATGAATCATTCACCATGAAACATTTTTCCTACTTAGGATTAGATACAAAAAGTGTTGGATATAATTATTAACAACTCAGAACCTTTGAAGACCAATTTGAAAAAGATCTCCTAATTCATTGATTCTTAAAAGTTGGTGTCTATTAGCGTTTTGATAATGCCTATGGTGATTTTATATCACTACAGTGCTATAAAATGCATATACTGGAGCTTTAATAACACTGACACAGTGCTATGCTACTGCTCCTCAAATACATATTTTGCTTATTTATATATTTCTCTTTTTACAAGGACATAGCTTTCTGTAGCAGAATTTCCAAGAAAGAGATAGGTCCTGATTTATTTAATTGGCAAAGGCACAAAGTTTGTCTATTTTATGTGGCTAATAAAAAAACCTGAATAAGCATATTCCTAGAACTTTAGTTGGCACTGTTCAGGATCCTAAGGTTATACACAGTTTAACTGCAGCTTTTTACACAAGAGCTTGACAAATGACAGGAAAAAAGACCTTTATCCCCACAGTGAACTAACCAGATAATATACATTGTTAGTCAATAAGGGAGATGGAACTTGTATTTCACAAACAGATTACTTAGAAACTTGACTGACAAGTCCTTCCTGGGACAGCCACTGTAACTGCTAGATTTAATAACTGCTTTGTCATCTTAGCAGTGATGGAAATGGCTTCCCTCCATTGGCTCTGCAGCTACTGTAGAATATAATTTAATCCACCCATGCCAATCTGAACCCCTTTTTCCCCAAACATAAAGGCACAAACATCTGGCTAGGTATAAAGCAGTTTAACACAGATAAAGCTTGCAAGAAGCAATGTTCACAGTCACTATTTTGCTATGCAAATAGCCATTGATAATGAACTGCATAGAATTAGCTTGTAAGATCTGGATGAAGGTGTTTTGAAAACTCACACCCCAAGTGAGGCTCCTCCATGTTTAATCACCTACATAAATGACCTGCTTTTCCTTTCCAAAAGCAGCCACCCCTTATGTTTGCTTCTGAGGGAACTGTCAACTGCCCAGGACATTTGATTAAATCAAAACACCTCCGCTATGCCTGCAAATTTTAATTTGGAGACACATCATTGAACATCACATTTCTAGAATATTGGTAGAACCATTGGTATTGGCAGGACAGGCCACTGGATTCTACCCTTCCTGCTGGCATTACTCAGTTTGTGTCATTAAAGAACTCGCTTTGCTCATGCTCTTTAATGTAAGAACAAGGAAAATCCTTGTTTTATAGTGGGCAAAACTAACCGCTGGGGGCAGGGGTCACTTCATCAACCATTGACCTAATCTCCCAACAATTCACACCAGGCTTTCTTTATAATCCAGGACAGAAATGCGCACTCCAAGGATGGAATTCATCTGATCAAGTACTTAGCACTGTAGGAGGAGATAAACCATGATGCAGACTCCACTGACAAAGCTGATTAGATCTCTGCTGACTCTAAAGGGAGACTTGTGATCACAAGATGTTTGTGTATCAGCTACCAATTCCCAAGCATGAATCCCTCCCTTATTGTCCAGTTGAGGCTGTGGTTTCATCACCAGCACCAATGGATGCCAGTATATGGTCACACACTTTTCCCTGCCCCAATCACATGGTCCTGTGTGTCAGCTCTAGCAATCCTGCTGCCCTAGGTAAATAGGATTAGCTTGCTGAACTGGCTGAAAAGTAATGAAGATGAGAAAGAATTTGGGTTTGGGTTCGACTGGCAGGCAAAGCTGATGCCCCTCATGGCATCACATGCCTTAATGCTAGATCTGAGGCCTGTTTGGGAACAGGAATATAATTTCTGAAAGGGATTTGTAGTGGCCCCTTTTGGCACCAGCTTTTAGTTGGACCAGCTTAAGTTGAAAACAAAATGGCCTCCGTAGAAGACAGTTCGGAAAATTAATAGATGCAGTTACAGAACATAAACTTAATATGTTTATGTTTACTGCCTTGGGATATGATTTGACAAACATCAAATGTAATTGATCCTTAAAAAGAGGCCTTCATGTCTCCATCCTTATATGAAGGCCACATGTGGTGTCTGGGAAAAGCAACAGTGTCCAGCACATCTCAGAGCTAGGGATGCAGCACATTCCATGTCAAAGCATCAGTATTGTGTAAGAAAGGCAAATTCATCACCTAAAGCTGACACAGTAAATATCTAGTAGGTAAATGGTAAAATGATGAGTATGCTATTGTTCAGCCACTCGAATGACTTTGCATACTTTGTGTCTGGACAGAAGGCCGCAGCTCTTGCCTGGTGTGTGTTGTGGCAGCAGGAACAGTGTGTGGGTAGGTGGGGTGGCTGGAAACACCAGGAGTTTGGTGGGCTCCCATGGGCTCCCATGGAAGGCAAGCCTGAGGCTGCCCTCCAGACCAGACCTGCTGGCGCTGGGTCAGAGCAGGAGCCTGTCAGGGTGTGCTGCACAGGGGCCCCCAGCCTGAGCATGCCCTGCACATCCTGTGCCACCAGGCTCTTTGCCATGCTGCAGGCAGGCCCGCCTTGCACAGCAGAAATGATAGCATGTGCTGTATTCTGTGCTCATGGCTGCTCCAGGAAGCAGCCTGTAAACTCTGCATAGACACAGCCAGGGGGATGGCTTCCTTTCCAGTCTGCCTAGGGATCTTCCTCTTCTTGGTACCATGTTCTTACACTGCCTAGCTCAGTCGCTGGGACTGAGGTCTTTGCACAGTGTGCCCTTGATGTCACTGAGCTCCCAGGAGATGTGGACATAAACCAGCATAGCTCCATTCCTCAGGGCAAAATGTGCCACCGAAGTGCATTGCTTCTTTGCAGCACTACGTGGAGGGGCTCTGCAACGACTCAGAGCTGCACTTGTTGAACTAGTTATGAACTGCTTTTTCAAAGGCCAGTACATGCAGGTTTATGAGTTCCTCCAGTATTAACTGTTCCCGTAGGGACTTACCTCAAAGGACCTGAGTGATCTTCTTCCTACAAGAGACCATCTAGAGAACCTTCACCAATGAAATCCAGCATCCTACTGTGACAGAGGAAATCCCTGCCCCCAATTAACCAGCTCGGGCACCAGAAAGTGCTGTGAGCTCTCTGAAGGGACCTGATACTGTAAATAGGTGTAGCAGGCACCACTGTGATTAGCATGTATCTCTCTCACTGTCTGTCCTCAGCAATTACCCATTGATTCGTTGGTACTCATTACCCTGGCTCCAAGAGAACATGGCTTGTTCTCATGTTCTTTCTAAAGATAGTAAAAGGCAGAGCTTAACAGTATGATTTATTTAAAATGCCGTACAAAGGATAATAATTTATTTTGGTAATAATTAAAAATATTATGAACCAATCAGATGCAAAGGCATTTTTTCTTTCCAGAATTCCGTATTTACAGAACTTTCCCATCCCTGTTGAATCATTGTTACTCTTTCCACCAGAGAGACACACTGTGTGCAAAAGTGAGTAACACCACAAGTTTTCCTGCCTTTTTTTCCTTTAATGATTAATATGGTGGTGATTTTTCTAGTTGGATACACTCAAGCCATGTCTGAGTAAGGCATTAGCTCTAACTAATACCTTATCAGTTTAATTTCACAGTTGATTAGAGCAACTATTTTGCCTGCCTACTTGTGGATTTTAAGAAAATACTATTTGTATCGTAAGTAGACAAATTGGTAATTAAAGCAGCCAGGAAATGCTCTTTAGTCCACCAAAAAGAGCACACCTGTTCATTAGAAACAATTACAGATTTGCCATACAGTTAATTGTGCCTGAAGTTCTGGAGCAGTTACAGGATACTGAATGCCACTGAATCAAGTGAACAGCTTGAAAGTAAAAATGCAAAATAAAGGAAAGATCAAAACTGGACATAAGAGAGGCATATTTTAAAAATCAACTGTTTCTTAACTAGGGAGAAAATGTTTTGGAAGGGAAAAAAGAGTTTTTAATCTGCTTTGCAAGGTTCAGAAGAAGTAGAGCAGATGATATACTGACCCTCTCAACTTGCCTGGAGTTCTGCCACCGACTTCCAAAGAGCACAGATTTCACAGACACAGTAGCCAGGTAGAGGAAGAAATGTCTTTATAGAGCAAGGTGTCTTTCATTTCCTATCTCAGTACCAATTACTGCTGTAGTCTTTTTTCACATGTCACAAACAAAAGCATGTAAGCACATGCCTAACTTGCCTCTGTTCAAAGAAAGCCTTTTAATTAACTGCAAACACGTCTAAGTCCTTTCCTTGATAAAGCTTCTTTCCTGAATCAGTGCGTAACAGTGAATACAACCTAGAGCTACGTGAACAGTAATACTCACTTTCCATTTGTGTCCTTTTTCATTACAAGGAACAACCTTTTTTTATGCAGGTGACTGGAGAGCGAGTGCTTCTGTTGGCTTTGGCGTTGCCGACTGGGTCTAATTTGAGGAAACCTTGTAAGGACAGCTACCAGAGAGAGAAAGAGAGACTGCCTGCGAGAAACGCAGCCTAAAATGAACACTAACAGCCTTGAAGTGGAACAGACAGATGGAGACACGTTTGCCACAGTCCCACAAGCCCTCATTAAAAGCCGACAGGTCTGATGACTGCACAGAAAAGGGAAGAGCTAGGTGTTAAAAGGAGGCAGTGTGCTCTGTAATACGTGACTGCATCGGCCGTATATAGGCAGGGTTTCACCTTTTCCAAGTGGAAAGGCACAGAGTGATGAAGAGCCCTCCGTGGTGGAGATCTCTCCACTTGTGCAGAAATTCAAAGGGAAAAAGCGGTGACTTTATTTACTCAGCAAACATGCTGAGTAATAGCAAAACTCCCAGGCAAAGTCCTGTTCTTCGCACGGCTCTCGGCTGGCTCAGGAGAGCCCAGCAGGACCCGGTACAAAACGTTTCGCTGCGGGACAGTGACAAGCAGCAGCTCTCTGTTCAGAGCCGTCATCTGGCTCTGGGGGGAAGAAGCTGTGTGCCAGACATCCACAGCTACTTGTCCCCTCGGAACAGAGCATTTATGGTAAGTAAACAGATTTTAGATGGGTCCTTCCACATCTGTGGACCGGAAGCTGAGCCGAGAAAGAATTCTTTGAGTCATGAACAATGCCTGGAAGCCTAAAAAAAAAAAAAACAAAAACCAAAACCCAAAAAAACCCAACAAAAAATTCACAGTCCTCCCTATTCTGAAGACAAAGTATTCTCCCTAAAAGCACAAGCAGGAACATTGTGTCTCCTATAAAGCACCATTTATGGTTTCATTAGGTGCCTGTGTCAGTCACTTTCCCATTAATCTTAAAATTGATGATGTTGCCAGATGGACAGCCCTAAGTTTAGGAACTTGGCTGCTGGTGTATGGTAATACAATAGAAGAGCCTGGAAACTGCAGCGTGCAGCCCACTGGTTTACAAGAAAGAGTGTGGGGAAGAGGTAGCAGTGTGAACTCCTGTGTGGTCCAGCTGCCGGTCTGTGCCTGGCACGTCCAGCAGCAGGACTGGGCTGCCACAGGGGATCATTCATCAAAGTCCCTGAGCTTGAAGCCCATGGAGACAACAGTGGCTAGGTCAAAACTGTACGCCCAGCCCTATTCATCAGGGAGCAGTGCAAGGCCTCAGGAACCATTTTTCTTCCCTGCCTGGGGAGAAACCACACCCTCCCATTCTCCTGGGGTATATGGTCCATGTCTCGTGGCTTTTGTCCCCAAGTAGAATTAAGCATTCAGCCTGGTCTAGCAGGACAAAGAGCTATCTCTGGACATGGCTAAGCATCAACAAGATGCCATCCTGTAAGGGGAAGGCTGCAGCACACTGACCAGTGGTGTGGGTATCCTTGAGCAGATCAGGACGTCTCATGGTGAAGAGACTTTGAGAGGATCATAAATTGATCTGGACATGGTTTGCATACCAAGAAAAAAGCCCAAGAAGCCCTAACTCCCTTCCTTAAATCAGGCAAAGCTCTTAACACAGTTTGTAATGAGGTTTTATTCATCAGGGTTCTACTGATATTGATACCCTGTTTATTTCTCTCAGGAGGGGACTGAGGACTTTTAATCAAGAAAACTATGATGACCCCCCAGTGGTAACCAACTAAAACCCAGTTTCACTAATTCCCGAAGCCGAGCCAATGAGAGACACCAAACTTGTTGTCCTTCTTTCCTTCCTAGCTAAATTCCATTGGATTAACAGCAATCCCTGTAAAATGATGACCCACTTCGCTGCAGGAATTAAAAGAGGCTTGAGCTGTACCAGTTTCTTTGACCCATATATCCTAAATTTGGGCAATTCTTCCTTGTTAACTAATGGTGTTGTGTGGGAGTGAGGATGACACAACATGGGTATGTTTCGTTTCCGTATAATTGCTGTTCAGCTTCCCAATTATTTACTTCTTAGTGAGTGATGTTAGGGCATACGGGAAGCCAGGCAGGTGAGTAGAATGTTATAGCAATCTCATTGCTGACTCTCTTTACAATGGCCATTAAAGAATTCTGTGTGGGCTGCTACCGCTACATCCAGCATGTAGCACACCTAGATTTTGACACAAGGATACTCTCACAGAAAACAGGGTTCAGGGTCACAGGTCAGCACAGCAGTGTGTGAGGAAGGTTAAACAAAGGTGAGGGGGTGGAACACACGGATCACAGTGTGGTATCCAGGTGTGGGCTCATGGGGATGCTGCCGAGCACAGGGGAAGCCTGCCCTGAGTCACTGCTCTCAGTTATACTCATTGAGAACGCTTTCCTTGTGGACATGGGAGCACCTTCTGCCATTTTACCACCAAAATGAAGTCAGGAACCTTTGCACAGACCCTGAACCACAATCCCTTTGGAATCTCCAAGTATAGGAGCAACATTTTCCATTCTGGTTAGGTCTTCCATTCCAGGGCACGGGTTCTCCTCCTGCCTCTATGGGTGCACACACACAGAGCTACACCTCTACAGCTGCAAAGAGCTGGGGCTGCTCTCTCCTCTCCACGCTCTGCTCGTGGAATATTCTTTCACACTCTCTCTCACTGCTGTGTTTGTTTGTTCCCTGGAACACAGTGGGCAAAGTAAGAGGTCAGCTCTGCCTTTTTGTAACTTCGGCGATTTTATTTTTCCTAATAATTTTGTGGTTATGCTTCTGTGAGTTCTCTGAATGTCTCAAAACACTTGCTTTCCCTTTCCTGACTACAAGCACAACAAACCAAGCAGCAGCCAGGGACTGACCTTTTAGCATTTACATATTTTTCGCTCTATTATAATAAAACAATTACTATAAAATTTAATAATTAGAATTTAATATTCTAGAAATTATGCTATAATTATTTTATTAATATGCTAATATATTGCATCATACAGCCTTTCAAAACTCCAAGCAAATCTTCTTTCTTCTTCTCTTTTTTAGCCGCTGGTCAGTTATTTTTGATCGCGTCCGCAGTTACCTTACTGCCCTCAGTGTCACGAACACTGAGGAAAAGAATTAAACGGAGACACATCCCCGCGCAAAATCACAGAAAAAGCGCAAACCCCACCCGAAATCCCCGCTCGGGGCGCGTGACGTCACAGCGCCCCCTCACGCCGGGCCCCGCCCCCGCGGCCCGCAGGGGGAGCCCCGCCCCCGGGCGCGCGCCGGGCCGGGGCCGTGTGAAGCGCACCTTTTGCACGAGTCCCGCTCGCCGCGGGCGGGGCCTGCGGGGGCGGGGCGGGAGGGGAAAGCCGGCGGGGCGAGCCAATGGGGTTCCGTCGTTCCCCGGCGCGTCACTCGTGGCCCCGCCCACTCCCCCGTTTCAGGCGCGGGCGGGCGGAACGGGGCGGGCGCGGCTGGCTGGGCGTTACCGGGCGGGGGCGGGGCCCCGCTGTCGCGAGGGCGCGAGGGCCAATGGCGAGCGAGGCCGGGCGCGGGGGCGGGAGGGCACGGCCGGGCGGGCGGGGCGCGCCGGCCAATGGGGCGCGGGTGGGGGCGTGGCCGAGGCGGCGCTGGGGTTCCGTGTGAAAAGAGTGAGGGGGCTCGGGTGCAAAGTTTGCTCGCCCGGCGCCTGCGGAGGGAGCGGCGGCGGCGCGGGGGGAGCGGAGCGGAGCGGAGCGGCCGCCCGAGAGCTCGGGGCTCCGACCGCCCGCCACGCTCCTCGCGCCCCCGCCGGGGCAGCCGCGATGTGCGGGGGGATGGCGGCGCAGGGTCCGGGCGGGCCGCGGTGCTGGCAGAACCGGCGGGCGCGGCTGCTGTGCATGCTGGCGCTCACCTTCCTGTTCTTCGTGGTGGAGGTGGCGGTGAGCCGCGTCACGTCGTCGCTGGCCATGCTCTCCGACTCCTTCCACATGCTCTCCGACGTGATGGCCCTGGTCGTGGCGCTGGTGGCCGTGCGCTTCGCCCAGCGCACCCGCGCCACCAAGAAGAACACGTTCGGGTGGGTGCGGGCCGAGGTGATGGGCGCCCTCGTCAACGCCGTGTTCCTGACCGCCCTCTGCTTCACCATCCTGCTGGAGGCCATCGAGCGCTTCACGGAGCCCCACGAGATCCAGCAGCCGCTGGTGGTCATCGCCGTGGGGGTGGCGGGGCTCATCATCAACCTGCTGGGGCTCTGCCTCTTCAACCACCACGGCGTCGGGGGCCACGGGCACGCCCACGGGCACGGGCACTCGCACGGCGGCCGGCAGCAGCACCCCCGCGGCGGCCCCAAGCCCGAGCAGCCGCCCGGGGACGCGGAGGCTGCGCTGCACCGCGAGGAGACCAGCACCTTGGTGGAGAACTGCAGCAGCTCCAACGGAGTCAGCCAGGAGAAGCTGGGTAAGCCCCGCGGGGAAGCGCCGCTGCCCCCATCCAAGCGGGAGGGGTCCTTTTCCCGGGTAGGGCGGTGGCTGTCCTGGTCCCACCTGGTGCGGGCGCTGTCCGGGCTCCGTGAGGACCATCTGTCCCCGCTCCTGGAAAAGAGGCGAGAAAGTTTATTAGCAGCTCTTGGGGCACATGGTTGTCGCACCTCTTCCTCACGCCTTCCCTTCGGATGCCCTAAGCTGCGTGTTTGTGTTGCAGACAGGTCAGAGTGTGAAAGAGTCTTAGGATAAAGCAGTTTGCCCTGGGAAAAAAGTTGGTTCTGCAAGGGAAGGCACATGACAAGCGTTTCTTGCCTAGCGACATGAGCTGTCACAAGACGCTCTCCTAATGCCATCCGAACTGGCTGCACATCAAATGGAGCGCGGCTCAGTGCTTCGGTCCCGGCAGCTGGGTTGCTCCATTGGCTACCTGGGAAGCTACTCTTCATTTAAACCAAACATACCGAAGTCTGTCCCACTGCAATAACGTTGTGCTTCTTCATAGCATTGGTATTGATAGGAAAAAGTCTTCGAAATTGCCAGCCAGAACTGTGGAAACTGGAATGGGGAGCCTGCTGGTGTCAGGGCACATGTGTGGTGTCTTGGATTAATTTTTCTTTAGCATGTGCCTTCTTACTCTCCTGCACACAGACATACATTTAAAATCATCAACAGTGGTTGAACTGTTTCATGGGTTGGAGTTTCTTGGTTTATTTTTTTAGTGGATCCAGAAGCCTGGCTAGTTTGTTTTGATGCTGCTTGGTTGAAACTAGCAAAGTGAAAGGTGTGCGTGATTGCCACTTCTCTGTTCCTAGGTCATCCTTGTCTCCAGAAGGAATGGACTTCAGGCTTTGAAACCAATGTCTTTCAGTTTCAGGGTGACATCTGCAGACCGTTGTTTTAGTTTAAAGGGAGCTTTAATTGATTGGAGTGAACTTTGCTACACTTTCAGGTCTTCTGTGGTCAGAGGTTCCAATTTTGGGAAAATTAGTTTCTGTATGTCCGACTCCATGTTGGCCTTGGAAAGACTGTTTTTTCAAGAGGATAGGAAAATTCCTCTGAATACACTACACTGTTTTCTTGACCATGTAATACGCTCTTAATGTTGGTTTAGTGCCAACAAAGGTATCCTAATAATTGGTTTCGAACAATGTAAAATTCCCTTAATCCTTGGTCTCATACATGTCTTGGCTTGGGAATTAGTCTTAAATGGTGAAAAGTTGTGCTTTTTGCCAAGTTTTGGACTAGTTAGAGCAAAAGGTTATAACGTGGATTAAAACGCATATTGTCGTGAGCTAACTTGTCTGGAATGTCTCATGGATGTGCTTCTGGCAATAACAAATAATTTGTTGGGGGTATTTAGGTGGCCATAAAGCATAATTTTCGTCACAGTGAAACTTTTGTATTTCCTTCTATGCCCTGTCATGATTATGTAATGGATGGAGCTATTCATAGTTTGCCTATGGAAAAGTTACAGGTAAAGGTGATTGGAGGCTTGGGAGAAGATGTAAGATATAGAGATGAAGACAAGGGTGGTCGTGTGCCAACACTGGAAATCGCAGAGTGGGGTAGTCCTGATTTCCTATGGTGGAAGTGAAGAGTAGGTATAGCCTTAGGGGCTAGTCCTGCACAGGCATTTCTGTGCATGCACTTTATGTAAAATAATCAGTTTATTGTTACATTTCAATGAATGTATTTCAAATGGACATGTTTTAACCATTTGCCCTTCAAACAAAGTTCAACAGCTTAGTGGAACTGTGCTTCCTGTTACCCACTCTTATAGAGAGCTGTACTGACTTTTCCGACCACCATTATTCCAAGTACTTGGTACAAAGCAGAGCGTTCCTCTTTCCTTCCTCTCACCATGGACCTTGAGGTCTGAACTCTGTAACCTGAGATATTTCCCTCTAATGTATTTACTTCTCTGGAAAGTTACTGGTGCTATGTTCCATAACTCCTAGAGGTAGTGTGGAAAATGTAGCTGGAGCTCCAGGGCAGAAGCGTACTGGATGAGGTAATGAGCTGGGGCTTGGAACTCAGCCTTGGTAGGAGCCCACTCCTTCTTCAGAGAGGACTTGTGCGCACTCTGCAACTGCAGAATCGCAGCCACGAGGGCAGAACAGCAGAAGCTGCACGTCTTATTAACGTGTTAATGTTTACAAATCTCTGAACTCAATAACCTCAGAAGCAGTAAAAGCTCCTTGTTTCAGTTTGTCCGGCCAGGGGCCATTGCCTGTTGTGTTTCTTTAGCACTGGAAGTATCTATAGAAGAACTTCTGAAGAAAAGCAGGAGGTTAATCATATACAGTTCTCTCCAATTTGAACATTGGAAAATTTTTTTTTTTCAGTAAGGATTCTTCTTTGTAACAATGTGTGTATGTATTCCCATGTAGCTAGTTAGCTGTGTTGGAGTGGTAAATATTGCAGACACTTAATTTATGCACAGTCCATGATGTATGACTTTGGACATCACAAGCTGTGTGTCACTTTCATAAAAAAATATAATTTTTCTATTTATATATTTACTTATTCTGAAATAATAAATAACAGTAGTTCATATCCTCAGTGAGTTTCAACGGTAACAAGCACTGCCCTATTGTCAATTCTGGTAAATGGTAAATTCTGTGTTTTAGACCTAAAATTTCAGCTGATTGTACCTCACAGTCCATGTGCCATCTTGGAAGAATTTCCTTTTCCTTGAACTCGGAAGCCTCTTGGAAAGGCATTGGTAAACCTGAAAAGAAGCTACAACACAGCTGTATTCATACAGCTTTTGAGCTTCTAGCTTCAAATTTTAATATGAAATAGCAATGCAGTCCTACAGTTAAAGATGGATTTTAGCAATGTGATTGGTCTACTAGTGTTTCAAAAGAAGGAACAAAAGTAACTAACTGAGCTACTTAAACCAGCTTTTTGACATATCCTCTGTAGTTTTGCATTTTGTTTAAGAAACAAGCAGTGACTTGGCAAATGGTTAAACAGCTAGGAAAAGTGAAAGTAGTTCTTCAGTAGAGTAAGTTAAAATGTGGTCATCTTCATTCTTTGCACCTTACATCTTTAATCTTCATGTAGAAACAGTTGCCTTCTAGATTATTTAGATAGCTTATTGGGAAAACTGAATTTTCCTCAGCCAGAGAAGATGTTGCTAAGTGTGTGGGTTGAGTTGCTTTTCGGTTTCATACGCAGTGTGCCATGCTTACTGTTGGATGTGATTTTATAAGGAATTACAGTAACACGTTGTATTATAGCTCATGCCTAATTGTTTTATTGTTTTCTTGTCAGGAGATATGAAAGATGACATGAGTGACGTACAAGTGAATGGGAATGCTGGCCACTATGCTCTGGATGAAGAGGAAGTTGAAGAAGACTCTAGTGCACAACTTAACATGCGTGGAGTTTTTCTGCATGTTTTTGGAGATGCCTTAGGTTCAGTAATTGTGGTAGTGAATGCCTTGCTCTTTTATTGTTTGTGGAATCCATGCCCTGAAGATGGGCCTTGCTTTAATCCATGTGTCAATAATCATTGCATGGAAAATGCTACTTTATCCCAAGCATTTGGCAGAGCTAACAAGTCCGAGCAAGAGAGCATTACGGTGGCTGGTCCTTGCTGGCTGTTGTATTTAGATCCTGTCCTCTGTCTGATTATGGTCTGTATACTCCTTTACACAACTTACCCGTTGCTTAGGGAGTCAGCCCTCATCCTTCTACAGACTGTTCCCAAACAAATAGATGTCCATTCTTTGAACTCAAAGTTACGTACCCTCGAAGGAGTCGAAGCAATCCATGAATTACACATTTGGCAGCTAGCAGGCAGTAGGATCATTGGCACTGCTCACATCAAGTGTCCTGACCCTTCCACGTACATGATGGTGGCCAAGCGCATCAAAGAGATCTTTCATGATGAAGGGATTCATGCAACTACCATTCAGCCTGAGTTTGCCAGCGTTGGCTCTGAGTCAGGGAGAGGGAAATGCGAGTTGCCTTGCAGGACTCAGTGTGCTTTGAAGCAGTGTTGCGGAACAGGAGAAGATTGTACTGCAAAGAAGACAGAAAAATCCTCGTCACTTAGTATTTCTTGTTCAGAAGTTGTCATTGAATTTCCGAAAACGAGGAGGACTAAGTCGGAGAGCATCCCTTCAGTGAAGCTGGAGGCAAACACCGATCAAAACGAGCAGTTTGAGTCATCTTTGTAACTCCCTGAAGGGTGCTACCTGAATTGTGGAGACTTTGTCAACAGCTGTGTTCCAAGAGGAAGAGACAGACGTTTGAGATGCAATTTTGCCAAATAGTGTAATTGCTGAAGTCCTTGTTCTTGTCATATTGCTAAATATAGAATGCTTGTTTTAAAGAATATAATGTCACTGTCATGATACAATGTGTTTGTGTTGACTTTCTTTGACTGAGACAGACAGAAAGTGCACCCATGCTGTAACACTTCAGAAAACCAGTTTCAACATTTCAGCAGAGACACTTTTTTGCTGTGGTTCAAATTAAGGTACTTTTTTCCAGTGAAAAGGTATTTGAGGGATAAACATGTAGGAACTCTACAGATTTCTTGGACCTACTTTTTCCTTTAATATTTGATTTGTAGATATCTTAATATATTGTTTATTTAGAAGCCCTAAGAAAACCAAAGTTCATAGAACATTTTTAAAGATATAACAACTAAAAACTGGAAACCACTTTGCATTTTCACATATTTTTCTTAAAGCTATGTAATAATAATAAAAAAAAAATGTGAAGGTTTTTGTAATTAATTCATCACACAGCATATTTTAAAGACAACATCATGTGATTGTCAGAAATTGTCCCTATTTCTTCTGGTAAGGTAGTGAGGTAATTGAAAACAAGAGATGTGAAAGGGTTTTTTCCTGTCAGAATGGCAGTTCAAGCTTCTGTATACTGCTCTGTGATCAAGACATGAGACTGGTCGATGAAGTAACACACTTTTACATTTTATGGATTTTCTGCTGTTTTCCCTTCCAAGCTATGTCTGGTCATGAAAGTCTTTGAGGTTTAGAGAACCCTTGACCCAACAGTGCTATGAATAAATATTTAGCTGATGCTGAGTTTACTAAGATAAAATAATTAGTTCTGTCAATAAGTACTCTGTCGGGGAAAGTCTGCCAATCACTGGCAGTATAACTCCTGCTTTCAAGCAGCTCCCCAACAAGTAATGCAACAGTGCATTTTGCTTTCAGCTGAGTGTGTCTGTAAACACTTGCAGTGACTTCAGTCCTCGTCCCCCACCATGTCCTCTGGAGCCCTCCACTGACTTTTGAGGCAGTGGTGCAGGGAGTAAGATTTCATTCACTGTATTTCACACTTCGAGATGTTTATGTATCACATAATTTCACTTACTCAGTATCCAAATCTACGGTTTAAAATCTTGACTCAGTTAATTGACAACTGGCTCTGAAGAAGCTGTTACAGTGTGCTGCCAACTTAGACCTTAGGAAAGGAGAAACTGCTCTGTGGACTCCGTGAATTTGGCAGAGATGAGAGTTGAAAGTTAAAACATACATGAAATCTAATCTAAAACTCTGTCCCTTTTGATTCACGTTGTGTACGGGAACTAATGTCTTGTGATTAACAGATTGCTCCTGTGTGCAAAACTGGAAAACAACTCAGATCTTCCATTCTTTGCTCTATGACTCTGGACATGATAAACACTTTGCCTCAGCTTCCCTGTCTTCAAATGGGGATAATACCTACCTCACAGGGGTGTTGTGAGGCTTAACTTTTGTGTGAAGAGCTCTGAGATCTGTTACTGGAAGGCACTGGAAAGAGGATAAGATACTAGATTACCTGGCATTTACTACTTCTACAGGTGTATTGCAATACCTAGGCACAACCAGAGGGAACTGAGGATAGTTTTGGCCTTATGAAATTCTTTGATGCTGTGGTTTTCAGGTTTTTAACAGTGTTTAAATATAGATTTTTTTTAAAAGAATGTTTTGTTAGTGAAGGGAATGTAGCTTTGCCTCCAGATACAGAACACTTCCCTAGTTTGCATTTCTAATTTGTGTCTTGCATCTAATTGCTCCTAAATAGTACAAAAAATAGTCCCGCTGCTCATCGGACCTGGCTTGGCCCAAGTCACGTCAGTGGTCTTACCCAAGCTCTCAGCAGAGCATTGCAGTCAACTCTCGATTATCCATGGGTGGATTACCAGTGTTGTGCATTACACATGCAGTCTGTGGAGCCAAGAGCAGCCCCCTGACTCACACCACGCTCAGGCCAAGCGCTGTGTGCCAGAGCACGGGAAGGATGGAGGTGCTGGCTGCGCTTCCAGGGAGCCCCGTGGCAGGCTGCATTGCTGGGGTGCAGCACAGCACTGCCCAGGGTTTTGCCTTTTGGCTGCTCAGATGCCTCCGCAGGAAGCTGTGGGCTGTGGATGGGTGGGCTCGGCTCTGTGCTGGCTTGAGATGTTGGTGCTTCGCAGCCACCAGCATAGCTCACCTTTTTCTGTGTTTATGCTTGTTGTATAGTCTCATAAACTAACTTAAATGTGTTAATAGAGTATTTATATATGTTTTTGTTTTTTCTGAATTATCTTAACTCTTTTTTCTGTTACCTGTATATGATCTAGAGTTGACTGTTAAATGAGATCTTGTATGAGACTACGTTTGCCGACTATGCTACCACTGCTACTATACTACAGAGTATTAACCAAGTAAATTTTGAAATGAACAAAGTACTATTTTATTTTTAAATGTGTATCCTTGCTTTCTATGGTAAACTTTCACTAATTGTTTTCATCACTTGTTTAAAATTTGTCTCAATCATTAATATGAATTGTTGAGGTTCTGCCGTATATCACTAACGCACCATAGAACTACTGTTCTTTAGTTTATTGAAAAAAATATCAACAAATCAAACCATAGTAGCACTGAGAAGTCTGATTGACTTCTCTCCTGTTGCTCTTATAAAAAGAGGGCGACTAGTAAGTCATAACAGTTACCATCATTGGTTAATAGTCACAGTAAATGCATCTGAATAGAGGGAGTTGTAGTCAGAAATTCAATTTTAAACGTGGCTGTGCAGCAGCTTTTTTTTGTGCAGGAAGTCATATTTTTCTATTTCTTTGTCCATTGCAGGCAATGGCTAGCTAAAAAGACAAAAAGCTCTCCCCCTTGTAATTTTAAGTATCAGGACAGGATGCAGAGGTGACAGTGATGATGGTGATAATGATGATGGGGGCAGAAGGGGAAGTTGCGTGGCCTCTCTGTCATGTGCCCTGTTGCATGTGCAGCACCAGCTGGTGTTACCAGGACCCTTTAGTCTCCTTAGCCCTTGATGGTAAACTCCCTGAAAGCATAAAGTGAGGTCAAGGTGGTGGCTGTGCAGCAGCAGGAACACAATTTCTCCCTTCTGGCTGTAGGAGACCCAACTGTAACTCGCTAACTTGTGAAATAGCTCGATTTTTTTTTTAACTTGGTCTGTCTGGGGTTATACAGACTTGATTTGTTCTGAAGATCACAGTTTGAGAATACTGAGAGCATTCAAAAGCACTGCACAGTCTCTATTTTATTTTTTTTCCACAAAGCATGAAACTAGTGAATCTCATGTAAGTGAACACTGCAGTGGTGGGGAGCTAATTGTATTGTGTATCACATTCCTGAATTTTTAAAATAAAAACAATTATGGAACACTGATTTTAAGGAAAAATAAGTTTGTATTTCAGTATCTAGATTGTTTAGGCTTCTGATTATATGTGTCAGAGATGTGCCAAACATCACTAGATGAAATATCTAACCCTTACTACATGTCTCATCTAGGAACATGCTATTTTAGAATCACTTCCTAGATTATATCTGCACCTAAGGTGCATCACAGAACTAATTCAGCTACTCAGTGAGCTAGCCACAGTACCATCAGTCTTCCTGTTTTAGCAGAGTAAATTGTTTCTGTGGAAGTCCTAATAATTGTAGCTCAATTGCTTTCAACACGCAGTGTGGGCTTTGGTAATATCTGTAGTTGCCACATCGCAGTGTGTGGTATGGACAGACACAGAATTATATAAAAGAACCAGCCCCAACTTGTGTCTCCCCAAAAGCCATGGCAAGGGCTCAGTCCTGAAAATTTCTGTATTCTTAAATAGTTTCATCGGGCTGACGAGTACTTACTTGCATGCCAGGAATTACTTGTGGGAGTGAGTCCAAAGCTTCTGCCAGTGTAGCCTGGCTTTTAAAGAAAAAAGTACCTAGATTTTGGGATGCATTAAAATCAGGACTGCTACAGTTTTTCTAAATTTGCTGTAGAAATACTGTCAGTTTGGTATAATTCCAGGATTTATTCCTTTTCCCCATTCTCCAAAAAGAAAGGGGGAAAAGCCCACTGAGTGCCCTAAGACTTGTTAACAAGTTTAGCTAAACTGACATTGCTGTTAGCTTCTGAAATCGGGCCATCTGAATTTTTTAAACACTGCTTGGTGGAGTTTGGGGGGGAGGGATAAAGATTCCTGTCATTCTCCTTCCCCTGCCCCCTGCTTTGACTGTACTTTCTAATCTCTTCAGCTATGGAGAGACTGGAGGGGGCATGGAGGGGGTGAATTTTGTAACTAGATGTTCTGAGTTCCACATGGAGGGAATGGGAAATACTGCTAACTATATTTAAAAGCATATAAATATGCTCTGACTATTTTAGTTCCATAGCATAGCATCAGTTACACCCTTTTTAGGTATGCATTTAAGTGGTTCAGGTCCACAGTATCTTTGGCTTTTCCTTTCTCTGCTAGACAGAAAGAGGTGGATGCTCCATTTGCCTGAGCTAAAGCCAGAGTTGACAATTTTCCAAATCAAATGTAGCTTTGCTGATAACAGAAGGTCTGATTATTCCTTGTGACCTTTGCTTTGTGTGGATAGCTGCCTGTGAGGTACAGCACCATGTTTTAGCAGGCTCACATTTATACTTCTTGCACTCACCGTGTTGTCTAACTAGTTGAAAAGCAAAACCACAAAGCTGAAAAATATCTTTCATCTGTATGTCTCCAAAAAGCACATGAGATTAATTTGGCTTCTTTTTTTTTTTTTTTTCATGTCCTGGATCCTGTTTCTGAACAATGTTAAAATATAATTGGCATAGTTTGTTCATTGATGATATTTCTTTTTGCCTTCTTTTAAAATAAAGAATAATGTTCTTTTTGGTTTTTTTGTTGTTGTTGTTTTTAAGTACTAAAGTGCTGAGAAAAAGAAATGGAGCTCTTGACTATCAAATGCATTTAGTTGGAATTTCTTTCTCAGATCAGCTCCCAGGAAGGAATCTTAACTAGTAGAAATGCACATTCACCATCTCCTAGAACATCAAAAAGACAGGAAAAGAGTACAAATAGAGGAGTTGGAGGTTAGTAAATGGGATTTAAAGTCCTGGCCTCCAACTGTCTGGGTTCCAGGTGCAATTAAAAGAATAGTTTCTCAGTTCTAGTATCGTAAAGACTTAATCATGCAAAAGGCATTTTTTTATCTCAAAGGAAAACAGCTTTTGAAAAGAATAAAAAAATCTTCTTGACCTGTTAATTGGCTGTGGTTAAATATCTGACATAAGGGTCAATATGTCAGGATTCCTAATAGGACTCTATGCTGTTCTTTCAATGTCTTTGGAAGAAAGCTGCCTTAGAGTAGAAGATGCTTTGGTGCTCTTCAGCTTCATTTGTTTCAATTTCAGAAACAGTTCAGCTTGCACAGTTCTTTGGGAGAAAAGGACTGACTGCAGCTGCCAGCACTGGTACTGAGGAGGGCAGGATGATGACCAATACCTGCCTTGAGGTGTTAATAAGCTTGGAGTGATGAGTTCATTTTGGAGCCCTTCAGCAGCTCCTTTTTCTGCTTCAAGAGGGAAAAGTGATTCCACATTATTAGTTCCATGTGCAGGAGGGTATGTTTGGTTGTGCTGTAAGCACTGCAAGTGAGCTTGAGTTTTGCCATTTTCCAAAGCTGCTTCTACCTCTTCACAAAAAGATGTGATTTGAACTTTCCATGAATATCCCTTATGAGACATGCTGGTGTGAGAATTTTAAATTAGCAGGAAGGGAACCTTCAAGTTTATAGCTTTTGCTACATGTATCTTCCCCCATGTCATTCCTAGACCTCCTACCCCAGATAGTTACCTGACCACAAGGACCAGATCCAGCTCCCAGAACAACTTGCTGCTTTTCCATTGGAGGAGGTAACACCACAAAAGGGTGGGAGTGTCTGACTCCAGGCAGACAAGCACTTTCAGCAGGCACCTTCTCAGGCTGATCTGTGCTAGCATCCCAAACCTGACATGAAAGCCTTGCCACTGAAACTTTGGCTAGCATTTATATATATTTGTGGTTTGGTTTGTCCTTTATTTTTTTTTCTTTTTTTTTTTCTTCTGGTGACAATCAACACAAACCTTAAAGTGTTGCTGAGACCAAATGGCAATCCCCACCCCCCATCACCCAAGCTCTGTTTCTAGTTACAGCATTGGTCGGCTTCCCAGCGTTTCCCTCTTGCAGCAGCTCCTGCAGCTAAGAATAGCCCTGCTGATGCTTTGGAACAGGATGTGCAACCTGCTGGGCTTCCTGCATTTGTGCTCATGTTGCTGGCCTGGGCTGAAGCCTGTCCTCATCTTCCCCTGGATTCACGGGGTGAATTTGTTAGATTTAATTTCTTGGATTAGGTTTGCTGTGGGTTGGCCCACACTTGTTCCAGTTGCATTCTCTGCTATAGGCAACTGCATTCTGCAGTATAGGCAGGGCCTCAGCCGAGGGAGATATTTACTCGCTGCCTGTCTGCTGTGCTTCAGAGTGTATCTGCTGAGTGTAAGTGGATGCTGCTAACCTGCTGCAGACCTGGATTCAAGCTTCACTGCTTGGTTTGATGTTACCATGTGATCCCTGTAGCTAAGGGTGCAGTGAGTACAGCACAGGCAATCTGCAGGTAACTGGGTCACTGCTGCCTACCTGAGCTAGGTGCTCATACCCTAGTTCAGGAGTGAACCAAACTCCCACAGATAAATGCTGCACATGTTGCTATACCCTCAAGATTTTTCCATTAGGCAGCACTGACTGTAGACTCAGTCCATTGTCTTATCCTGTGCTGCCTTGGGCTCTCCCCCAGTCAGTTGCAGACAAGCATGTTTTTCCTTGAGAAAGGGATTATGTGAATTAGCAAAATTTGGGTGATGATTTTCACTTGCATTTTTGTGGGCATGTGGGAAGGTTCTGACTCAAATGGATGGGGTTGATTCTGCATGCTTCCAGCTGAGCATTAGGAGGGGTTGGGCTTAAGTACCATCAGTAAAATCTAGGCTCAAGTAGTTCATCTTAAATACCCATACTGGCAGAGGTCTTAGACTTCTGTGTAATGCTAGTTTGAAGTGATTTTCTTTTCACATTGCTGTTCAAAAACAAAAAAGAGAAAGAAATGCGTTTGATTATCACAAGAATTATTACCCAGCCTTGGTAGGTGTGTTTCCAGTTTGTCGAAAACCTCCCTGCATGCAGCAGCAGCAGCACAGTAGAGACACTGACGAGTTAGTCGGCAAGTTATTGCTAAAAAGGAGGTGTTTGGTACATATGCTTGAGCTTGGAATGACACTTGGCACCATAATGTCCCAGTTATCTTTTTCTGAAGGAGTAGGAAAACTGCAGAACTAAATATTGAGTCAAGCTGCGTGGGCAGAGCTCCTGTGTCAGAGCTGCGCTGATGTCACAGCCGCAGCGTGACATCACGGGCCGTGTGTGAAAAGCCCAGAGCATCACCCAGGCTCTATGTCTTATTGAAAACCTCAGTAACATTTATTGAAAACTTGCATGGGTTTGGGGGTTTTTTTCCCCTTTTCCCATTCCTTTTATGCTGAGAAGTTTAGCCACACAGCTAAGGGGAGAGTGTGTAGCTCAACTGCCTTGTAACACTGTGCTGCTCTGAAAAAAAAGGTGCCGTGGAACTCAGTTTGAAGGCCACTGCACTTGGTGTGCCCTTTCTAAAAGTATCTACAAAAACAAGGTAATGTCAAAACAATGTTTCTCTACTGAAAGCTGGTGAGATACTCAAGTTTACAGCTTCTGCAGTAGCTTTCAGTGATGCTCTTATTTGCTGTCCTCTTCCCAGAGAGTTTCTGAGTTACTATTGCTGCATGTGCATGCAATAATTAATGTGGCATGGAAAAACAGTATGGCAGACACTGGAGCTCTTTAAGTTTATTCTTTAAGAATAGAAAATCTGATCTACAAGATTTTTGCCAAAACTTCTTTCGTCTCTGACAGTAACAAAAAAGCAGGTCACTTCTCCCGTGGTGGTCACTCTGGTTAGTAGGAAGCAAATGAGATTATGGCCTCAATGGAGGAAGATGAGCAATGGCGTGTGTATGGGGTTTTAGAGTGGTTATATTTTCCCCCTCCTGCAGCTGCTTTAATGAGGGTAATGATTTTCTTTGGTTTTCCTCTGTAGCTCTGCAGTGATTAACAGCTTGTAACTGAGGGACCTACACTTGGGAGTCCATGGAAATCCAGGTTAGTGAAAGACATGGAAAAACATGTTTAAACAGATCACAGCTGAAGCTGAGATCTTAATCTTTCTGAGACAGAAGGTAGCCAGCACAGCCTCAGCTGTTCCATCAGGAAAGGTTAGTGTGAAGTAACAAGCTTAACTCATTGCTAGAGAAATGGTGCAGAAAATCAGGTAACAGCAGTTTAGTTTCACACCCTAGCATATGAGAAGTAGCCTCTCTCTGCAAGAGACTGCAGCTTGGCAAAAATAATGTCTTTGTATGGGGGTTTGTTGCTGGTAAAAAAACCCCAAACCTGATAGAGCAGTATTTCTCCAAATGACTTAAGGTAAAGTCAGATATTGAGAGTTCTTATGCAACATGAGAGTTCCCCTTTCGAAATAGTGGTTTGGAGAGAAAAAGTCATTGGTCTGGGCTAGGACAAAAATTAAACAAGATAAACAAGGATGGACTGCTGCCATCTTCCCCTTCCCTTTTATCTCTAAACCTTAACCTGCAAATTTGAGGTTAATGCAGTGCAGCGTGCCTGCAACTGCTGAAACCAGCTGTTTTAATAGATCTTACTTATTTCAATGATGATGAAGGTCTGACAGTTCCTCTAGGTAACAGAAATATTTCTATGCTTTTAAAGTTCAAATGCAAGTAATATTGCTAAGAATATTTTCAAATTAAATAATTAATTCTCCTGATAAAACATTTAATGAATTATTTACTTATTCTGTGTCTTTGTTTCTAATCCACAGAATATAGAAATAAACTTTATTTTCAAAAACCCCTCCAGTTTTTGTTTACATATTATTTTTCTTTAATATCAGCTAAAAAGAGAGGAAATGTCAGTTCATAAAAAGTGGAGCTAACCACCCAATTTTGGTAGCAGTGGTTTTCACTCACCACTGTCAAGTACTTCAGCACTTTGCAGAGCTCTGAGTAGCTGTAGAATATGAAATGTAGAATGTGGAACAGGGACCGCAGCAATAAATTAGGGTGGAAAAATGTTTGCTTGAAATTCACGAAGAAGAAGCTGCTTTAGTGGTATATAAGAAAATGTATCTGTTTCTAAGCTGCATTTTGGCTTGTACTATACATAGCATTCTGAAAAACTAATCCTTCAAGATACTGGTGATGTGATGGTGACTTTATTCCATAAATACCAGATTAGATCCTGTCCTATGCACTGATTTATCCAGCCAGTTAAAGTATGGTAGGGGAGGAGTGGAGAGCATGATAGATGCAAATCTGGACTGTACATCATTCAGCTTCTCCTTTCAGTAGATGTGATCCTTCTTTTAAATAATGTGAGAGTTTCTTGGGGGTTTTACCCAAATATGACCATCTTACTTTTCAAACAACTTGGTTCCGACATGAACTTTGTTCTCACACATTCTTTTTGAAGGGGGATGTCTTAACCAAATTAGCTTCAGGATATCTTCCCATGACAATGCCTTCAGGGGCCACATGCTGGCTGGCTGAGCCTGTGACACTGTGTTTTCCTGTGCTCAGTAGGAGTGCGAGATTCTGAACAAAACTGAGCTGGATGGAGGATATTAAAGACCTGGAAATGTGGAAGAATGCGATGAAGATAAGGCTAGATTAATTCTCAACATTTTAAGCCTTTGTTAAAAAAAGTTGGGCTCTTGGGTTTTGGTGGGTTTGGGTTTGTTTGTTTGTTTGTTTTGTTAGTTTTGGAGGTTTTTTTTGTTTGGTGTGATTTTTTTTTCTACTTTCTGCATCTTTGACTAACCCCAAACAGAGCCACTCATATGTAGAGGAGGAAAACTTAATATTCATTGAAATTAATTGAAAAAGGTGCTCTTTGGTAAGTCCAAGATATTTACTGAGTAAATTGAATACGATGGTAGTGATTGTTACAGGACCCTTTAGAGCATGTTTTCCATCTCACTTTTCATCTCTGATAAGTAGATTATGAATGTAAGAGCCTGCCTTGTATTGGGAACTCTGACAAGTGAAAAGTGCTCTCTGTTTGTAGCACATGCAGGGCTCTGACCTCTGTCATGCTTTTCATCTCTCAAACTCTGCTAGATAGTGCTTAAAGAAATGTGAAGTACTCACTGAGACTTGAAAATGTGACCATTTGACCATGGCTGTGGTACTCTGAGGGGTCTCATTTATCTCCATATGGACTTCAATTTCCCTCAAAAGCTAAAATTTCAGTTTAAGGATGGCCTCAGAAATAGAGGTGGTGGGCAGCTTCTAGAAATCTCAAGCATGCAGCAGGACTACAGCTGTGCAAAGGAAAGAAGCCATCCTCTCATGGACTGGACTGCAAGCTGACCCAATCTGAGGGATGGAAAACCAACAGTCTTCCTCAGAGAGGTCTGGATCGCTCCTGGCTGATCCTGCACAGATTTTAGGACCACAGCACATGGGAGAAGAGAGGGCGTGCCTGCCATGAGCTGGGATGCGCAGGCCAGGTAATCCATGCTCTGAGCAGCTCCTGTCACAGAACACCCAGCTACCAACAAATGCATGCACAGCCCCGCCCCTCAGTGCTTGAAACTTCCCCTGTCTCTATAGGAAAGGCCTCCACATCCAGAACATGTGTGGAATAGGTGAAGGGGAGCAATGGGCTGGTGGAAATGGCACCACCAGTGGTGTAACAACTGGGCTGCCACTCCAGTTGTTCTGGGATTAATGCTGTTACTGACTTAGAACAGATAAATGAGTCTTGAAACTCAATTTATGCAGAAATAACTGCTTAAAACTGGTTATTTCTTGTTTTCTTGTGCACATGGCTTTACTATGCTGTCTGCTTTTCCCACAGTCATTTCTAAGCCCTGTTCAGGCAGGGGTTGTCACCTCCCAGTATAGCACCTATCACGGAGGTAGGTGTCCTCCAGGCAGGGCTGCTGGATGCTTTCTAATCTAGCAATAAGGAAAAAACCCACCACGAGAGTTTGCAGCGCTTCGCTAAATAATTAATAGTTACTAAGGTCTCCAGGCCTTCAGAATCACATGGACTCTGACTTTTATGCAATGCTATATAGTGTTTAGGTAAAAGGTTAAAACTATACCTACTCTAAAACAAATCTATACCGTAACATGGAGGCAAAAAGACAGACAGAATTAGTAGTACTGCTTCCTCCTTTAACAGGAATCAAGCTGAGACAGAGATAGTTTATAAATGTTTTCTTTTTAGTTTTTTTCCTTTCACGTGACTTCTTGTTAGAAGGCTGAAAACAGACTTCTGTTAACTTTTGGTTATTAAAAACCAAAATGCAGTCTTAGAAAGAAATTGGGGTCTGACAACCCAGCAGGGTAATGGGAAATTTAATAAATGTCCTGTTGTTATAACATCTGTCATTTTAGCATTAACAGGCTCATGACTTTAGCTGTTGTATGATCACAGCTCCACTCTGCAGATTAAGGGAAAGGCTGTTAGACCTTTAAAGTAAAAGACTTCTGCCCAGCAGGGCGCTTTAACCTCTTGTATCCTGAAGCAATTTAGCTAAAGCAGCTTGAAAGTGATAGAGAGACAGACTCCTGTGCAGGTCAATTAGGAGGGATACAGAAGCAGTTGGACTCAAGGATTTTCCTAATTTTGTTCTCTTTCATGTCCAGAAGAACCAGAAAAAAAAGCCCCAACCAAGCCCAAAAGAATGTGGTGGGTTTTGGGGGGTTTTTTTCTTAATTTGGTCCCACTTTGATTTTCTTAAAAGTTGTAGAGAGGAGATTAATTTGGTCACACTTTGATTTTCTTAAAGGTTATAGAGAGGAGATTTAAGAGACTATCTTATTAAATGAATAAACATCACTTCAGCAAAGCTATGGTAGATGCCCATTGCTTGTGAGGCAGTATATATATATATATATATATATATGTCAACCACAAACACAGAGTGGTATTTTGGTTCATTTAAAAGAGGCCTATGTAAGAACCAGAGCAACTGCACAAATACTGAACTCCATACAGCATCTCTCACCACCTGTTTCTGAGATTTCTTTAGCCTGTTGACTCATATTTTTCTTTTCTGGAAGCTAAAGAAAATGCCTGCCATGCTGAAAATGCTCCTGGTTTGGTTTTAATCTCAGACAAAGTTCATCCAGAGCAGTTCCATGGTGATAATGTTTCTGACTTCTTTATTTTTTGCCTTTATGTGTCAGGTGGTGAAATGAGAGCCCTCCATGACCTGCATGCAGCCAGTGCTTCCCTGGTACACAGCTTCTCACACAGGCAGAAGCAGAGGGGCTGAAAGAAAGAAGTTGTTTTGGTGCTCTTGAGGAGCCTGTAGCATGCTGGGAGTGAGCAAGAGCTGTGGAGTTCAGCAGAGAGTAAATCCATCCTGTACCAGATCGCTCAGTTGTCCTCCCTCATTGTCCTCTTTCAGGGCAAGGAAGCACCACATCCAAGTCACAGCCACCTCCAGGACTGCTGTCAGTCTACAGAAGTATCATGAAAGTACCGTGGATCTCATTGTCTCACAGGACACAATGTTCTCACACCGCTTAGGGGCTTCTAAAAGGCACACAGACATGAGTGGCACTCCCAAGTGCTTCCAAGCCCCTGTGTCCTTTAGACAAGCGATCTTGCATAGAATTTAGGAGCCTTAAAGCAGTTTTATTTGATTTAGACAGGACTGAGATTGAAAATGCTACTGTTTTGTTTGGGGAAGAAAATCTTGTGTCTATAGCAGAGATGCCGACTCATGTGGCATGACTGGAAAGCCCAGGCATTATCTGGGGCACTGGGACACTCAAAGTCCTTGCTCAGGTCTTTAGTAAGCAGATGGTTTACGTTGTGTCCTTTCAATTTCTACTCCTTTTAGTGATACTAAGGCAAAAAGAGAAATCCATACCCTTCCCCCAAATTTTGAAAATACCATCACAAACATTTCAGTAGCTGCTGGTGGTTTCACTGCAGAGACAGACTTGTCTGATGATGACCTTTTGTTTAGTAAAACGCTTTAACTTCCTGAAATAGTTATTTAAAAAAAATGGGCTCCAAACCACTTTCCATTTTGAAATACTTTTGTAAGTGAAATTACACGTTCAAGTTCTCTCAGTGTTTTTAGTGGAACAAAACATTTGGACCCCAGCAGTTTTTGCTAAAGGCTTTCAGAGCTGCTACAATTTAGAAAGTCTGTTATTTGCATGGGGCTAATTAGAGCCCATAAAAGAGTAAGAGAAATTAAACCCAACAATGCAGTTCAACTGTAGTGCTAAGATCTTGCAATTAAACTGTGCTGTTGGATTATGCATATTAGCACGTGAATTACTCTTTAAGTGATGAATGTTGAACCAAATAATTACCTAAAGCTTTTGGGAAGGAATAATCAATAAGGTTAGGCTGAAAAAAGACAGGTTTGGGGTTTTTTTGAAAAAGGAATAGTAGTATAGCTTGATGAGAACACAACCAATTGTTCCTTGTGAATGAACTGACAGTTAATCCACATTGCTTCTTTTTGAAATTTGGGTGGCACCTTACGTTAATTTTTTCCCTTTAAAACCGGGCAAAAATTAGAATAATCAAAACCTTGAGGAACGTCTACCAGATCTCCAGAGGCTGGTGGCAAAACCTTATGGAGGAACTAATTTCCGTCCTTGTCACTGCAGCAAAGAGGGTGCTGGGAAGAGCAAAGGCCAGCTGCGTGTCGGGGAGCATGGCTGTGCGGGATGCTGCTCTCCCCTGGATGCCAGCACAACCTCGCTGACATTTCAGTCCCTCGGTTTGCCGTGCCCGGGCCTGTGGGAGCGGCTGCACCACTGCAGTCCTCATGCTTGGCCTCAGCCTTTGTGCATGGCCGCAGTCACCTTGCATGGCTGCAGCCCTCATGCCCAGCTGTGCTGGGATCCTCACGGACAGGTGGCTGGGGACAGATTACAGAGGTTTGGCCGCCGCTGCAGGGGACAGCCCCGCACTTATCTCCCGAAGCGGCGCGGCCCCACCCTGCCTCTCCCCGGGGCTGCAGCAGGCCCTGGCCAGCAGCACTGCAGCGGCTCTCACGGCAATCCCCTGAGCCCTCCACCATTGCTCAGGAGGTTTTGTTCCAGCCCCTGTGCCCGTGAATGGCCAGGCCGCTGCCCGCAGGATCACTTTCTCCTGCCGCAGAACCCCTGTCTGGAGCTGCCCCACAGCTGCCTCAGCAGGCGCCGGTGCCGCTGTGCCCGAGCACAGGCCACAGAGGAAGCCAGGGCGAGGGGTTTTGTGGCAAATGGAGCAACAGCGAGGCTTGCCACAGTGACACGGCAGCACCCCAGTGAGGAGAGCGATGGCCCTCACGCTATTAAAATGCAATTTGTTGAAGGGAAACCGCTCCGGCCGCATGCACCCAACTGCAGCGTCCGAGCAGCGCTGGAATCGCCGCCACCACAAGAAAGCAGGCAGCCCCCATTAGCAGGGAAATTCATCTTTTACAAGAGCCACAATGGACCATTAGCTTTTAACCAGGTTTTAGGGGTGGGGAACAGCCTTCCTGTTGGGCAAACCCTAAGAAGGAAATAACTGGCTCCAAACATCCAGGGGCGGTGGGGAGTTGAGAGCCGAGTTAGCTCTGAACTCCGCAGCTTGAGCTCGCTGCTACAATGCAGGCAGCTCCTGCGCGTGGATGAGCCGGTGGCGGAGCTGCAGGGAGCTGCCCTTATTTATTTGTTCCTACGGCACAGGCAGAGACAAGGGCCCTGTTTTATGTTCCCCTGCAGGAAGGTGATAAAGTGCCCGGGAGCTGCTGGATTCCATTCTCCAATAAATTCAAAGGGAAAGGCCATTTTTTGTAGCTTGCAAGCTTTTGAGGGCTGAGGGATGCTGGAAGGCAGTGAAAACTGAGGCAGTGCATCGCACACTAATGTGGCAGGAAGCCACCGGAGCAATTTTTCTGGTTTGTTTTGTTGCTTGTTCTTTTTTTTTCCCCTCAATGATTTTTACTCTGCCTGTGGCTAAGCAATCAATATCTCTTTGCCAACAATAAATATTCCAGGCTTTTAAATGATGATGTATTCCAGGGTGAAACAAATTAGGTGCGTTATTGCTGCCCTCTTGGACTCAAACTAATTCTGTGGGTCCAAATGGAAACTCAGAGAGATTCCTGAACCAGGCTCGCTGGTGGCAGCAGATCTGAACAGGTCTGGCTTCAGCTGTCAGCTCTGTTGCTGATCTCTCTTCTTTCACTGAGATGAGCAGAAATTCAGGAGAGCTGTGTGAGTAGCTCCGCAGGCTGAATCCATCAGGCAGATGCATGCAGCTGAGCATGAGCCTGCCTGGAGCACTGCAGCGCCCTTGTTTCCCTCGGCAGGAGGCTGCAGAGCTGGATTGGTGTGTCAAACACAGCCCGGGTTGAACAGCAATGGCCCAGTTGCTGACCCTGGGGTGCCACACCAACAGGGACTTCAGCTTTGACCTCTTGGTGCAGTGGCTGGTCAAGGAGTGTTCCTCAAGGAAACTAAAAGCAATGCTTCCCTTTTGATTGCCACACAGGTAGCCAGGTGGGAACCTGTTTGGAGCCCTGACAAGTCTGTCAAGGCTGTGACAGCAACCAATCCTATTCCCATGAGGAAGAGCAAATCAGCTTAATTAGGCACCAAAGAAGATCTGATTCGCTTCTGAAGTGGATGATTTGTGTAAATAAATGATTACAGGACATACTATTCTCTTTGGTTTCCTATACATTTTGCTAAGGTGGTGGAGGGATTGTGCAGCCATCCTGCTGTTTTTTCCCATGGCATCAATACTGCTTGAACCCTTTGGCAGAGAAACTTTATAGGACAGTTCAGGGAACGTCTGACTCCATTTCCCACCTACTGCTACAAGAGCTCTTGCTCTGAAGGATTAAGATGACTGTGGAAGATTGTGGGCAAAGACACTGGGTGTTTTTGCTAGGAGACAATATTGCATAATAAAACACAGCCAGCCAGAGCAGGTAGATACCTCATGTCAGTGACCATCAGCCCCACTCCCTTATCCTCCAGAACTGTCACCCCCAGGTCCTAGCTCCCTGTTTATTAGGGAAAAGGATTATGTAAAAGGATTTCTCTCTTGCCTCCTTTTTTCTTCAGGGCGAGGGTGCTGCTATTTTAATAGTGGCAATAGTTCACTACTTGTACATTAATCCTCATCAGCTTGTATGTGCATACAGGCAAAGCATGATGGGCTTGACATTTGCCATTAAGAAAATGAAATCCTCCCAGTCTCAGGTCACCCTGCCCTGGTTTTATACCGAATCTTTTCAAATCAACAGCCATTTCATCTCAATAAGCTAATAATAACCCTTGCAAAGCCTGTGAATCAGCAAAAGGCTCTCCACAGCTGCAACTGTCATCAAAACAGGAGCTAACACTGTGGAGGGGCAGGTGTTGAAGAAGTTTGAGTCCTGGTCCGTGGTAAGTCTTAGGCAGCATTTGCTAAGCCAGACCCATCTCAGGGCTCTGCCTCTGTCCCAGCCTACCTCCACCATGCTTGTGTTGTCATTTGTGAAAGGAGTGGGCAGCATAAGACCAGACTGCACAAATAACTACCAAAGTCTTTACTTATCGTTTCTCTCTAAGCCAGTCCTCTGGATGCCAGAAGAAGCCAGATAAATGCTTTGTTTTTTCTGCTGCAACAGGAAGCAGCTCAGAAAAAAATCTGCACTGGCGTCTGGTGGGAATATCTGGAGCACTGGAGCTTGGCCTGCTGCTTCTCATTGAAATCAGCAGGAATTTTGTCACTTGCTTGTCTGGCACAACTCTGCAGCTGTGGCTGGCTAAGGAAAAGTGTGTTCTGCTGCAAGGTTATTTGCAATACCAGGTAGTGGGCAGGCTGCCTTCTGGGAGACCCTTTGACCTGAGTCCCCCTGTAGTCCTGATGTTCTGTTTTTTTCCCCCTTGTGTTTTGCCCAAAGGAGCCTGCTGGTTTGCTGCTGACCAGCAGGCAGTGCATGCAGCTGTGGGCCCAGAACTGAGGCTGAACTGTAGAGATAAGCTATCTGTGAGCGCAAATGCCTCTCTAGCCTTGCACCTTGTGGGAAAAAGAAGAATTTCTGATAAGGAGGACTCGCCAAGAGAGGGGCTGGACAGTGCATACCTTGCTTCTCACTCTCTTTCCATCAGCACCCACTGCTGAGTCCTTTTGGAGGCAGGCTACAGAAGGAAAGACCTATCAGACCCAGGATGGCAGTCCCTAGTGACAAAACTACAGCAATTTAAGAACTTATGAACATGGGATGCTTCAAACACTGTGCAAATAGAAGAAAGATCCTGCCTAGCAGCTAAGCCCTGAGACCTTTTAATGACCAGGGCTCTTGTGGCTTTCTTTGGGGTCTTCTACCCTGACTCCTGGGTCTGGGTACCCTGACAATCCTCCACATGGCATGAGATTTGAAGCACATACTCTACAAGCCAGAGTGCTAGTCAAGAAACAGTGGTTTAGGCAATTTTTCAGTTATGCTCCAGCCCAATTTGGAGCATAACTCTCATGGGCTGTAGTGAAACTCCCAGGTAGGCAAGGTGGCTGAGCCAGCAGGGGTGTTGGAAGGTGCTGCTGAGTGCCACTGCTGCAGCAAACGCTGTGAGCAGCTGGTGACTCATGTATCTTCTGTATTTCCTAATGAAAGTCTGAAGTGTCTTTATTAATCACTACAGCTCAACTCTCCAATGTTAGTATCTTTCCATGGTTTTGTGTATCTTGGCCTGGTTAGACAACCAAACAATTTTTTGAGTGTTCAGATGAGAAAAAAACACTGGTAGCAGACACCCAGGAGGCAGCACCATGGGCTGAGTTAAAACTCCAGGGCTGTTCTTTGTTACACTTGTGCTGAAAAACTCAGGATCATTGCACCATCACTGTGTGGTGCTCCCTATTTCAGGATGAGCTTGACATGGGTGAAAAATAAGAGCTGGAATGGCTGAGCAAACAGGTCTGCAGCTGAGGAGAGTCTCTTTCTACCACTCTCTGTGAAGTTTCTTTGAGTCCAGCAGCTCACAGGATGTGTTAGTAAGTGTGCTGCAGCATTCCTGCTAATTTAGTGTACTACACTCAGCATGTCCCTGAGAGCCTGTATGGAATGAGCTGCATCTACTGCAGCCAAGGAGAGCTGCATCCTCTTGCTTGCTATATTGCTGCTTTGGAGGTACTTTTTGTGTCTGAGAGGTTTGGAAGCACCTGGGCACACAGAATTTAACACTATGACCCCATCATATGTGAGCTCAGTCTTGACAGCTCCCTCTTTGGCCTGGGAGCTTTTAGGTCAGGTATGTTGTTCTGCCCACAGCTGGCGCACCTGCCTCAAGGTCTAACTCGCTGCACTCCCTACAGCTTTTATTTGCACAAGTTTTCAAAGGTGTCAGAGTGGCCAGACCTGATGGATTGCCTGCCTGAAGTAGGTGGATGATCAGCTGAAGTGTTTGTTTGAGCATATAGATTCCTACTTGTGTTGTGATATTTTAATTGCTGAGTTCAGCCTGCAAACTGAATTGGTGAACTCTCTTTGGTACTCTCTGTTCCTGAAGTGAAACCCCTTTGTCTGTACACTTCCCCCTTTCCTATATAAAGGAAAATAGGGGTTTTTTTTTTTGAGTAAGTAGAACAGAAAGCGCTATCCAGAAGGTCAATTTAATGTGAGATTGCTTTATGCTGATTGGCAAGAATACACTTCTGTTTGTTATTCATCGGTTTTGATGATATTCTCTTACTGTGAGAAATGAACACTGCCAAGAAGAGATGAAGACACGGCTTAGCTATGAAGGGGAAGTACAAAAGGCTGACAATGCAGGAAAAATACACTACGAAAAATTCACACAGGGGACTGATTCTCCTGAGCTGTTTGGCTGCTGGGGAGCCCAAAGACTTGTGGTTTCCTTGAAAGGCACCCACACAGATTTCATTTCCCTGCAGTGCACGCTCATGACCTCATGGTATTTCTGGCAAGTGCCCATCACGGGCCTGCCAGCAGCTGCATGTGTGAAACACAACGATCAGATGTGCTGCCAGTCTGGGGAGCCTGAAGTTTTCCTGAGTCAGAAGCCTGAAGATATTGAGATAATCGTCAGGAAGCAACCATCTTAAAACAGGGCTAGATGTAGAGCTGGCATTTCTCTCCTCTCCCAAAGTCTCTAGATGCAAATGCAGGTGCTGATGGAGTAGCTGGCATCGCCTGGCACATGGTGCAGAGGGGGAATGGGAAGGGGATGTGATCCTGCCACCACTGAGGTAACGGCAGCCAAGCAGGTATCTCCTCTCCTCCTGCTGCTGCCAGAGAGGCGGGTAATTACCATATCCATTTTAGAAATGAAGAAGCTAACGCAGAGTGCATAGGCGGAAGGGGAAAGTTTTAGGAATATGTGGGTGTCTGAGATGCAAATGCTTTGGGAAACACCACGTTGCGCCTGATTTGCATTTGTAGGCAGCTAAATACTTGTACTGATCTGACCCAGAGGGCTGTGTGTGAGGGTGCAGGGAACAGGGTGAGCTCCCCACGCTTCCTCGCTGGGGATCCCTCAATCCTTGTGGTGCCTGGACCAGTCATTCCCCTTCTTTGGATCTGCTCCAGGGATAAGTGTTCCTGGGTTCCCCCAAATGGCAGCAGTGATGGGATGGCATGGGATGGGATGATGTTTCCCTCTTTGCTCTGCAAGGGCAGCTCACATTGGCAGCCCTTTTGATTCTTCTAGCTTCTTCTCCATGCTAGCTTTTCTCTTTCAAGTAGAAATCTATTTCAAAACTCAGCAGATTTATTTTGCTTCAAGACCTATTGATTTTGCCTGCTTGGATGTTGCCCCTACCCAGGCTGAATGCTGTTTATCACCTGCAAGGTACTGTTGATGTTCCTGGGCAGGAGGCAGAGCTGATGCCCACTGCTTGCCCCTCCCAGTCCCTGCAGGATTTTGGACACTCCTTTCTATAATGATGATGTAAGTGTTGAAAACTATCACCTGAGTTGAACTGCAAAAGAATGAGGGAGTTTACTTCAGTGGAAAAACAGATTATAATTATCAGTAACAGACTCAGCAACTGTGTATGCAATCATTTCCTCCTGAAGACCTTGGTACACCTGAGAAGAGAAACTTCCTGGTTTCTCTGCAAAGAAGCATGTCATGATGATTTATTCATTATTGAACCACCCTGTTCCTAGCCTTCATTTTCCAGTTTTCAGTATAGCTCTGGAATTATTTTCTCTAGAGAAATAGCCAAAGTCTACCTCATATTTTTGGGGGAACTTTGAGGGTCAACTTTGTTCGACGTTAAGAGCACTTTTTCAGCTGCAGCCAAAGGCTTTTCTTTTCTTTCTGACCCAGATTGGTGGGTTCCCTAGCTTTGTCATGGCTCTGAAGTCTACCTGCAGGCATCTGCTCAATCGTTTCTGTTGGAGCATGGTCCCTCCATTTTCCCAGAGGGCATGTAGACAAGCAGTAGTGCCCTTTTGATGTGCTTTCCTAGTTTCTTTTTCCATATGAGCAAAGAAACAAAGGCCTTCACTCCCAGTGCTGGCACTTAGATTCATCTTCATGAGTCAGGAAATGCAAGGTTACAAAATACTGGGGAGAGTAGCCTTTTCACCATCCCACTTGCCATCAGTCGCAAATGGCATTCCTTTCCCTTCAAGTAATATTACTGAGTTAAACCCACCCAAACAAACACAGACCCCCCCCCCCCCCCCCCCCAAAAAAAAAACAAACCCAAAAAAAACCAAAAAACAAAAACCCAAAAAAACCTGAAAAAATAATTCCATTTTCCTTTTTGGGAAAAAACAAAAAGCATATAAAATGAGTGAGTGAGCAATGTGATGGAACAGCACAGCCTCTGAGTGGGATAGACCTCTGCCATGGGTGTGTAAGCACTGTGCAGAAGAAGCCAGAGCAGTCAGCACTGCTGTGAACATGGTATGGCATAATCTTCTATGTGGGAGCCTCAAACCAGCACAGGGGAGAAAATGAAAGGACCCCCTAGTGAAACTGGAAGTCATCAAGGAGGCTGATTGTCAACTGGGCAGTGGGATCAATGGAGGAGCTCTTGGGGAATGTGTGCTGCAACCTCTAGTATTTTATCTCTTATCAGGTTTGAGTCAGTGTCTTTCATCGCACACTTAATGTTGAGAGGCAAGGTGGTTTCAGTAATAATATGTTTTGTTCCACTGACCTTGTTTTTGTTGAAACAATAATAAAAATAGCTCTTTTGCTAGTGCCAATGTGTGTTGCTACAATGCCAAGAAGATGCCAATTAGAAAACCAGTGTGGTCTTTTCACACCACTTTCCCCAGCTCTTTGCTTAGGATTCTCCAACCTTTAAAATCAAATTACAAGTATGCCTAAATACTTAATCCCCGGGGCACTGGCTCTTTTGAAGACTACCTGTCCTGCAGGAACCAGTGTTTGTGCTACGTGAGTATAGCGTCACCATGGGAGTGTCCAGGAAAGCTGGCATTTACCTCTTCATTCACTGTGACTGGAATACAGAGGTGGCTGTGCAGGATGAACTGTGCCCTGGGAACAAATGAATGAGCCTTGGCTCAGTGGCCTTCACGTCTCTCAGGTCCCCTGCAACGGGTTAGAGACCATGGTGGGGCTGGATGTGTCACAGTTGGGAATGGAAGCCCTGGCCATGGAGAAGGATGGGTGTTTTTTTACCCCTCTGATACTTTTATTTCTCTCTTGCATTTCACGTCCATCATTTATTCTTGCCTTTTCCTTATTTCTTTGCTTTTAGCCTTGTTTGGAGCCTCTCTGCATGGACAGAGGGGCAGAGCTATCATCTTCCCTCTTCCTCAGCTAGGGCACGGATTGCATCATACTTTTCCTTCAGTTTGTGAGTGAATTTACTGCCAAGCAATAGTGGGTGAAAACCCATACCGCAGGAGCAGTTATGTATAGCTGAGTATCAAACTGTCATAAATTTACTTGCTTTCAGGGCTGTCATTTGGAAGTTCATGACAAAGCAGTGAACACATTCCTTGCGGGAGCTCAGCATCAGAAGGAGTTGCAAGCCCCTTCTCAGGAGGAAAGACAAGAACAGGCTGAAACACCCAAGCTGCAATCTGTGGCAAAACACCGCTCCAGGAAGCATTACACCTCTCCAGCGGGTGTTGGCTTTCTAAGGCACCTCAAGTACCCTGCCAGAGTAATTAGTAGTGATCTGGATCAGACATCGCTGTGTACACGTCTGTCTACAATGGTGACATGTTTCCTCATACATCTGCAGTCAACAGCATTTTTGAGGTGGATACACTCCCTAGCCCGCAGTAATCGCCTGCCTTGTGCTTGTTGTCGCTCTGCACAGGAGTGTTTGTCCCAGATAGATCCTCACATTGTCCTGTGTTGCTCTGGGATCTCAGGCTAGCTGGGAGCATCACTGAAAAGTGAAGAACAAAGCTGGAGGTAAATGTGTTTAATTTAGCCGGGACAAGTCAGGCATTGCATCTACCAAAGAAAAGAACATATTTTGATCCCACTGTGTTTATGTTTGTTTTGAAGGAAAAAAATGGGCAGTTTATTTGTTGCAATGCACTCACTTCACTCTCAGCTCCAGTAGCTAAGTAAACACTTCCCAGTAATTTCCCTTAAGAAAAAGCTGGAAAATCAAGGAAATAGTGTTGTTCTTTCACCAAAAACATTAATAACATGCAGCATGGACCCTACCTTTTCTCTGACGACTCCATGAAATGCTGTGGCATAGGTGTGGCAACAGTTGACCAGGTCCAGACACCGCCTCTCGCTCCGAGCAGCCAGGCTGAGGTCATGTCTCAGTTAATTTTATTGTATTAATTTGTTTTTTAATTATTTGATTTCATTAAAGGCTTGTAATATGTGATGGAAAGAGGGGGAAAATTCACCACTGCACTTTTGTAAATGCTTCCTGAAGGAAGGGGCCACAAGGGGTGTGGGTGCCCCTTGTGCCTTTGCAGTGCCAGACAAGGAGAGTCCACAGGACTCCTGAGGCCCATAGGAGGACATATGTAAGAAAGGCAGAGCCCTACCAGCCTGGCAGGAGACAGAGTGAAAGGGTGGGAGCTGTCCTTTCCTAGAAGGGAGTTGTGGAGATTCAGGCCCTGTGGAGCCAGCAGCTGGGGCAGGATGAGGGGTGTGGGTGAGAAGGAGGGAGATGCAGACTGGCAGTACCTGTTT
Organism: Certhia americana; assembly: GCA_018697195.1. NCBI lineage: Eukaryota > Metazoa > Chordata > Aves > Passeriformes > Certhiidae > Certhia > Certhia americana. Next base: position 89,893,594 of record CM031859.1, on the reverse strand, counting down.
GTGGTACTTCAGTGTGACTGCTCGTGCAACTCTTCAGACCTACCTTTGTGTTTCATTTTTTAATCATCCCCCAAGATCTCAAGTAAACTGGCTTGTCTCACTACGGCTAGGACCAGCCCTCTCATCTATGCCCTTGGTGCTAGCCGTGCTCTGTCTCCTTCCCCAGAAAGCTTCCTTCCCTTTGCCAGCCTGTGATGGCTGTCCACACCAGAAGTGCACACTGATTCCATCAGGCTGCCTTTCCCCATTTCAACCACATCGAATGAAACACCTTGCACCTTGTGGGAGCACCATGAACGCCTTAGAACGCCACAGTAATTCTGGAAGCATAACAATAGTGGAGGCTTCAACCAAATCACACCACTATGTGCAGGTGCCCTGCAGAACTTCCCAAGCTCTGGACTGTTGAATGGTTTGCTAGAAAGTGGAGTATGACAATCCTGCCCTTGGGATCACATTCTCTGTTGCTTGTTTCAGCATGGATTGTGTTTGCCTGCAGTGCTGGCAGACCAGATTTATTCACATACCTCCTATCTTGTGTTTCATTTGCTTTGGCAAACTCTCTAACTCGTGGTCATGGTGGGACACTACTGCATGCCCAGCCACCTTCATGACTGTCAGGACAGCAATAACCCACCTTTTCTCTTGAGGGAGGCTCAGATTACAGCCAAAGAAAAAATTGTCTGCTCTGTTGGTCCCCAGGCTCAATACTTGTATGTGACATGTTACTTGCTAGGTACTCCCAGATGACTCATGACCACAAAAATAATAAAAACTAATGGGTAAACTGGCCTACAAGGTATTACTTGTTTGCTGTTATTGTCCAGGGCTGCTGACTGCTGCTGAAGGATTTCTACTGTGTAATTATAGCCCAGTCCTAGCAGCTCTGCCAGTCTGAACGGTGCTGCTGAGTGGTGTATGTGCTTATTGCTTCTATGAACGTGACTCCAGAAGATAATTACATGCACAGGAAGAATACAGGATAGAAACCTGATTGGGAGGATAAGGATAACCTGCTTTGTGCCATCATAGGATTACATGCAAGAGTGTAGTATTGTCTGAAGGGAGAACAGTCAAGATACCATCGGCTACTCCTGTTACTACACCCCAGAATTCATCAAGGGCTGAAGACAAAGAGACAGTTAATTATTCATGACATATGCATGAAAGGGGAAGGCAGAAACACATAGAGGGCTATTTCATCATTTTTCAGCCTAGTGAGGCTTATTGGTTCATATTAACCAGCTCTTCTTTTTTTAAATCTAATTTTGAAATTGGCCAACACACTCTTCCCCTCTGGCATTGGTCAGGCCAGTGGTAAACTCAGATTTCTGCTCTCCTTGCTTAATTGGTACCTGTGAACCCAGGGTTTATTTTGCCTGCCTGCTCCAGCTTGTCTCAGGCCTTAATTGCAAGGTCTCTGGGGGAGGGCTTGTGCTGTGTAACGGGCCAATGTTCTTCAAATGGCTCTGCTTTTCCCCTTGGAAGAAGCTGATTCATCGACACGGAAACATTTTGCACAATGGTCTTCACTTCTCTTAAATTTCCACTTAAAAGAGTGACTCATTTTGATATGGCCAGAAGTTTTTTCTCTTGTCTCATGTTGCACCGTGGTGCAGCAGACCTGCCTGGCAAGCTGGGGGCTGTGCTTCCTCAGAGGAAGAGCGGGATTGTGCCTGAGCATGGGCAATGGCACAATCCTGTGTTGTAGCTGTCGCTGCGTGAAACCCCTCTACCTTCAGCAAGGCTGGGAGCTGATGGGAACAGTGCTGAGCTTCAGGCCAGTCTCCTGCTCTTCTCAGAAGTCCACCCCAACCATGGCCTTCTCCTGAGAGATGTCATGTGACGCTCAGGTGCTCTTTCCATCATGTGAGCAGTGTCCATAGGCCAGTGTAACATGTGCCTGCATGTTTTCCTCTGCTCAGGAACAGCTCTCGCTTTGCCTTAGAGCATTTTGCAGTAAGACTGAAGTAACTCCATCCTAGTGAAGGAGTGTCTGACTGTAAATTCCTTTCTCTGCCAATTACTTGTTCTGCTCTTGACTGTACCCCCTTTTTTTGAACCCATTTCCCAAGAGCACTTTCATTGCTGCATAACAGCAAGTTTTTAATGAGCATGTTGCTGTTAGGATTCACAGAGAAGGCTTTGTGCTGCTTCTGAAGAAAGTACATTTGGTAGAGATTATTTTTCTGGAATGGTTTAATGGAGAGGAAACTGAATGTGTCTCTATAGTGGTTTTCTTTCAGGTTGAAGCTGCCAGAAGGGCAGGAGCCAAAGCCAGCCTGGCTCCTGCACCTGTGAGTGCTTCAGGAAGAACTGGTGCGTGAGCTGGTCAGAGAGGCTGAGCTCTTCACTAGGAGAGACAGTGGCTTGGAAATGATGTTCCTCTGTCCTGGTTTCAAAGAGATCAGCTTTGTTCTACTTCCTGAGCACACAGGAAGGTTGATATGTCACCATTGGTTTCCTTGTGCAGGGTGCTTTGTTTTTTAAGCAGTTCCAGCTACAGCCTCACGGATGGGAGGAACTGAACATGGTGACACACTGAGAGCATGGGGTGGCAAACCACATTATAAACTCAGCAGTAGTCATCAAAGTCTGCTAGTTTTCAGAAAGGAACCAGCTCATTCCCATTTATATGTAGCTACTGAGAAATCAGCTAGGGAAGAAAAAGTGAATTTTGAGTATGATGGACACCACAGCATGGAACTGGACCAGGGATTCTTCCCTCCCAGGTCAGCCTGAGCAGAAATTATTGAGAGCTGGATATTGCTGCAGATGTGATGGTTTTTTGTTCTTGGTTCTAGCATGAATTAGGAGTCCAAGCAAAAAGAACCAGAGGTGAAGTAGTAAGAGACACAAGCTCCTCATCCTTGGTGGCATCCTTTTTTCTGAAGCCTGAAAAAATGGCTAAAACATTCTGCATATCTAATGAGTAGGGAATTGACAAAATTGGAACAGTAGTCTTAATGTTTAAGGGACCCAAACGTCAGAAACATGTCACCTCCTATTTCAGGAAGTCATGGGTTGAGCAGCTGAACTTATATGAACTTTCCCTCAGCAGGGGATTTTGGCAGGAAAGTGTACTATTTAAAATTTGGTGAGTTACCAGTAGTTTGCTTCAAAAGGATCTATCCTGCCCTTAATTAATATCCTTAGATCTAAGACTTTTATTTTGTTTAGGTGAACAAATGTTGTGAAATGCCTTTGTGAATCAAATCTAATCAAGTCGGTATTCCCCAGCTGGAGCCTGGAAACCTGCCAGAGTGCAGGACAGAGGAGAGCGGTGTGATAGGCAAGGCATGATGACAATCTGCCAGAGGAGAGCTGAAAAAGGTGGAGCAGTGAACTGTCCCTAGCAGACAGTGATATTTCTGTGCTTTTCTTCTCGAAAACGCTTGAACTCCAGGACACACTGGGTGTGTGAGTTTACTCCAGCAAGCCTGAGGCAGTTTCATTTATGCAACTGTTTGCTCAGCAGATGAGAGGCCCAGTTCTCTCTGATCTTGGTGATATACAGAAGAGAACAGACTCTTCTGTAGCATTCTCCACATCCAGATGGGCATCTGCCCTTTGCCAGGTGTGAAACACATTCGTGTTTCACGTTTTTCCAAGCCATGTTTTTGAGGGGGCTTGAAAATTAATATCTGGGGCCCCTGAAGACACTGAAGAAACTGCTAGCATTTGAGGGACATGGTGAGCAGAAAGAAGAGACATTTTTCTGAGTTTTCATTCTGGATGTATGGGGATGAGTCACCTCCAGGGCTGGGGTAGCACATGCCCATGGGTCCTGGGCAACACATGCCAAGGGGTCTTGGACACAGAGATACAGCATCCGGAAGGAAGACTCAACACAGCAGCATCCGGAAGGAAGACTCTTCTCCAGGGTCTCAGTGCATTCCCAAGCCTTCCCCAAGTGATCTGCCAAACTGCACATCTGGCAGTGACAATTCTGGTTGTCTCCCCAAAGCCAAAGACCTGCCCTTTAACCAGGTCACTGTGGCGAAAACTAGGGATATGATCTTTGCAGGAGTTTGTGTCTGTGGTGCAGCTCCACAGCAGCGTCATGTGCCAGCAGTGTCAGCAAGCACCGGTATGCTCCTCAGAGACATTGGCAGTCCTGGTGTGTGGCCCCCACAGGGCAGGCTGGCCACACAAAGGGAGCCACAGCTGCAAATTGGCATCTCAGAATGTGCTGATGTCTCTTCTGAAACTGATCTGCACAGCTGGAGCAACCAGCTTGACTTGACATATGCAAATCTGAGGGGCAGCAAGGAGTCTTCTTGTCCTGCCATGTCTCCTCATGGGAGTCTGTGGCGCTGGCAGCACAGTGCTGTCCGGCACCAGCATTTACCACATGCTTATTAATGGGAAAATTAGGAGAAATGTACCCGGCACATCCGTTGTGTTGGGCATCATGGGGTTGGCAGCCTTCAGGAAGTGCTGTGGTTCACAAAGTAGGATGAGAGAACTGCATCAGCCCACCTCTCCTTTGCAGCAGACAAACAAGCAGGTGTGTTCCCTGGCTGAGCATCCACACTGTGTTGGGAGCAGGGGTCTTTTAAGGAAGGCAGGGAGCCAGAGCCCTGCAGCACACAAGCCTGGAGGATTACCACTGCCCTTCAGTATCGAATCCAAAGATCCCGACGTGACCCAGGGCAGAATGTAGGACAGCCTTACATCAAGCCCAAAGTACACACCTGCCTTTTAAAAACAATCAGCAAGTTTGATTACAGCACAGCGTGGCAGCCTGAGCGGGGAGACAAACAACGTGCCTGGTACTTATTATCGGGACTGTAATTATGCCTGGAGGTCCCATGCTGCCTGCACCCCAGCGTGGGGAGGGTTGTACCAGACATGATAAAAGATCATCCCTGGCCTGAAGAAACCAGAATCTCATTTAAAACATCCCGGGAGGGCGAGCCAAATGGGGATGGTGTAAGGAACTAAGGCTGGGAAAAAGCGGGGTGAGTTTGACTACAGATAAGGCCACTCCTTCCTGGAGGGTGTCGCGGAGCCAGGAGGGTTTGCTGGCACCTCTGCCGCGTCCCCAGTGGGAATGGGCATGCGGGGCGTGGAGGCAGGACACGACAGAGTTACAGGCTTTGAGTCGAGGAGGAGGGAGGTGGGCTGCAGCTATATATACATTTATATATATGGATGTGCGTGTGTGTATACATCCAGAAGGAGAGGGAGGAGAAGGCTCATCCCCCAGTGGAGGATCGGGCAGCAGGCAGAGCCCTGTGCCAACAGCCGAGACCAGGGCCCCCGGCGGTGCCGACGCTGGCCCCGCCGTGTCGCCGCTGTGCCGCTGCCCGGGGCCGGTGCCGGTGCCCGCCGCGCGGTGTCACTGCCGGCCCGGCGGCCGCACAGCGCGGGGCTGCGGGCTGCAGCCCTGGGAGCCGCCTGACCCCTTCCTTCCCTCCCGGGGGGAGCCGCCTGACCCCTTCCTTCCCTCTCGAGGGGAGCCGCCTGACCCCTTCCCTCCCCCGCCCCGCAAATACCGCGGATGATCCGAGAGATCTCCCGGGAAGGGGCTGAGCATGGCCGGGAGCGGAGCCGGGAGCAGCCCCCTGTCCCACCAGGCGCTGTCAGCAGGAGCCAGCCCAGCAGAGAGCAGCCAGGAGTGATGAACTCGAGGCTGGGGCAAAGCCGGGCTGTGTGCCAGTGGTTGCGCTTTGATTTATTAGCAGCGTTATTGATTTTCACCTCTGTCTGGGCGCCGGCTTTGGAGCAGCTCCCAGCTGGCTGCCCTCCATATGCTGCCGCCTCGCCAGCCGCTGCACCTTTCCAGAGCGGGAGGCGCTGGAAAGCTCAGGCCTCGATCTGCTCCTGGGGAAGACACATCTGGCGTTCCTCGGGTTGCCTGCTGGTAATTATTGACACCGGACATCACAACTTTTTGGTTACAGATGGTACTTCTGCACCACTAGGAAGGTCTCCAGGGCATTTAGTGCTATTTTTGGCATATGCTGGATCTTCTCCTTTGGGTAGGGAGAAGCTGATTTCTGCAACCCCCAGGCTGAACACACTTTTCCCTCGTTTTACTTGGAAGAAGTGTTCTGCAGGCTGTAGATTTGGCGAGCGCTGTTCAAGAATCTAGCCATAGGGAGAAGGGAGGTCTCTCAATCCCCCAGCAATTTCTGTGAGTGTTGTATTAACCCACTCACCGAAGAGAGCCAATTTCTTCTTCTTGCCAGAAGCCTGTAGAGCAGGGTTGCTGCAGATGAGTCTTTCTTCCTAGTAAACAGACGTATCTGAGCCACTAACCTTGCTCTCACAATGCACAAAAGGCAGCATTTAACCATGTTACATTTTCAAGCAATCTCAACTTAATTATCCTTTTGAGCAGATTTTAATAGCTTTCTCAGCTTCCTCTGGCTTCAAATTTGCTTTGATAATTAAAGAATCTAAAATTTCATATGTTTCTTTATGATGCCTGAAATTTACTACAGAAATCCATTTTCTCCTCCAGTTTGAACAAGTTACCAGATCTGAGATGACAGGCAAGAATTTTGCACAGCAGGTTGTACACCAAACAACAGTGTCTCTGCAGGCACCTGCCCTCCGAGACAACCCACTCAGGGTAGTTTTGGAAGGAAAAGCCTAGGCATACTTAATCTCCAGCATGCCTGTGCTGTTTGTATGTCGGTGCACAATTGTTCTGGCATGTGTTCGAAGCACTTTGTAAACACTAACATCCAGTGGGGCTGGGGGTGGTGGGCAGACAACCTGCTATGGTGTTTGTGTTGGGTGGTGGTGTGGCCAACAACAGTCCCTCGGGCAGGCCAGGAGCCAAAGACATGAGGAGTCAACCTCTTTCCCTTCCTTAAGCTTCCTACACTCTTCACTGTTTTTTTGCCTTTTAGGGGTATTCTTTAGTTTACAGGGTTCCCCCCCAGATACAGGTGTCTCAGTGTGAGTGATATGAGTTGCAGTGGTCCAGTCTGCTGTCATTGCTTCTTTGCAAGGTCTCATCGTTTTTTGTTCTCCCTGAGTGCCTTCACAGAATTAAAGAATTCTATGACAGTCTTGCTTTTGGATTAAAAAAAAAAAAATCAATTCTGGCACTCATCTTTCTAGAAAGAAGCCTCACAACAGAATTGGAGCACACCCAAGAGGCTCAAAACCAGAAGAGAAATTAAAATATCCTGAACTTGATTTTATGTTAAAGCTGGGAATTTTGAAAGCACATTTTAAGTGCAAGAATAGGGAATTAGTGGATTTTAATACATTTCTTGATTTTGGTGTTGGAAATAACTGTCCCAGTGCAGGTGGAAATATTTGCTTCACATGTTGATTGCAGAACTGGTCTGTGCATATTGGTGGGAGCTGGGAGTTGTTAGAATTGTTCTAATCTGACTCAGTTTTAGAGACTTGTAGGCCCAGAGGTGCAAGCCAGCACTGTCCTGGTTGTGCATTATGCCACCAAACTGTCTTAAGCAAAGTTCCCTGCCCAAAGTGAGTATTAACAAGCTCCACTTCTTTTGGTGCTTTCCAGTGCCTCTCTTCATCCCTTCCCTTCAGCAGCTGTCAGTTTGCTATATGGCTTCTGAATGTGGCAGGTGGATGTGATTTCCTTTCATGACCGTAGCAGCAACTCACACCAGATCCAACCGACCACTGTTTTGTGTGGAGCAAAATTAGGTGGTGCTGGCTAGAGTCCTGTGGTATGACAATGGTTTGGTGGGGTTGAAGATCTTCATCCCAAAGCACAGCCTGAGGTCAGTGCCAGAGCTCCAGCACACAGACTTTGTGTGGTCTCTGTCACCAGCCAGCTTGGGCTGGACAAGGGCTGCCCCAAGCATGGGACCACCTGATCTCATGGAGAAGGCTGAGCTGGGCAGGAAGACACTTTCTGGAGATGAGCACCTGGCAGGGATCCTCCTGCCTGGAGGAAGGCTGTGAGAAATTAATGAACAGTAGGTTTCTGTAGTATGAAGGAATAATGCAGCATCTGGACAAAACATAAGCTATGCAGTCATTTTAGCTGCCTCAGTGCCTATAGTCCTACTTGCTTGAGGTATTTAGGAGATGAACCAATTTCTGCACTCCCACAGACAAATTAAATGATGCTGTGTACAACAAATACTGTATAACAAGTTTATTAAAGGCTGGAGAAGGCTTGGGCTGCTATGAACAAAGATGTGGGCAGAGATGTGGATTGATTTGAGTGCATCTACATGATATTTTTATGTATGGGGTATTTAAAACCACCATTACAATTGGCAAAGTGGCCTTAAGTTGTAAACAGAAGTCAGACTGGATACAAGGAAGCAGTGTTTCCCTGTGAGGACAGCTGAACCCTGGAGCAGGCTGCCCAGAGAAGCTATTTGCTGCTTCCTCAGAAGTTTTCAAGACTCAGATGAATAAAGCACTGAGCAACCTGGTGTGGCCTCATTGCTGACACTAATGTGAGCAGGAGAGTGGGCTGAGATCCCCTGAGGTGCCTTCCAGGCCTGAATTATTGTTGATCCTGTCTCCACTCCTGGGAGGATTGGTTTCTGCCATGCACCCGTGGCTCAAGTGGTCTGTGTGTGCACACCCACCCACACAGACACGGCTTAGCCCTTGCCTCCCTCCATCCCTGAGCAGCTGGTATGTCGCTGGTGGGTGATGTCATTTGCTTACTTAGGAGAGGCATCATTAGTGAGTAATTTATTTATGTAATGCTGCTGCTAGTGCAAATGAAGGTAGAGCCGGGTTAAGCAGGCCCAGGGCAATGAGGGCACACTCTGCACTGTGGGTTATGGAGAAGATTGCTGCAGGAGGCCAGCGCGCCGGATTACTGGAGATCAGAGGATGGAGGAGGGCGGCGTTTGTTTCCTGTTCACCACACCCTTCGTGGCAAAGCAGCAGTGGGAGAGGGATTTCAGTCTGTTGCCCAGTAAATGCCTGTTCCCTGTCAGTGCCCTTTACCCAAAATGACCTGCTCTTGGTGATCAAATGCAGGCTCAGCTTATTGAGAAAAACAGCTTAAAAAATCAGCCACTGTTGTAAGAACACTTTTACTCTTTGTCTGTGTGGATTTCTGTGTCAGTTTTGCCTTGTGAGACTGACCAAACCCCAGAGCACCACAGCAGCTGAGGACTACAGTATGGAGGGAGATAGATGGACCTCACAGCATTAGGAGAATCTGCTTTGCAGACTTGAGGGAAAACTTTGAAGGCAATATTCAGGAAAAGAACATCTTGCAGGTTGTTTGAGAAGTAGAGACACCTTGGTGGTTTCATCTCCCCTGCTTGAGTGTTTTTACTGCTTATGCTCCAGTGGCATAGTAATAGTAGTAGTGCTCTTTTGCGGCAGAAATGGTGCACAAAAGAGTGTTTGCCACTGAGGAGGTATCTCAGACCAAACAGAAAAGAAGATAAAGAAAGGACAGCAGCTAGAGAGGGCTGGGCAGGGCACGTTACCCTTTCTCCTGACTGTACCATAAAACTCACCTCTGGAGCTGTGAGTCAGACTCTGGATTCTCATGAGCTCTGAGGGAATTTAGAGTGTAGACAGCTTATACCCGTCATAGCTCGGGTCAGAGTCTGACCCTTCCCACCTCAGGTAATTAAGCAGATGATGCTCCTGCCCAGTTTAGCCTACACAACATTGGTTTGCTCATGTTGCTAGTAAAGGTCTTGTTTGGATTAGCACGCAGGACTGGGTGATCAGCAAGGAAAAGGAGTGCAAACACAAAGCCCTTTGGTAGCCAGAGTAATAAGCATTGCTCATATGCTCACTAATAAGGATTTTTCTGCTGTAAAGACTAAGTGTTGTTGAACAGCATCCTAAAAATTACATTCTCTATAAGGAGGGAGATCAGACCTTTGGAGGAGAGGAAAACAAGGCGGAACTGGAGAAACCCATAAACTCTATTGATTATCAGAACTCTGAAATGTTATTAGGAAAGCTGTCACTTCAGGTGGCTGAGGAAAGGCAGGGAGACAGCTTCCAGCAGGGTTCAGGGCATCACAGTCTGTTCTCCTGCTGATCTGAGGCCTCTTTGTGGGAATCTGGCAGCAGTGAGCGCTTAGTGTGTGCTGGCCACAGGTGTGGAAAGCCACCAGTGCCAGCTTCAAGTCAGAGAAGCACTGCTGGGCATGCAGCTGGGGTCGGGTTGGAGTGTGAGGTGATGTGACATGCTGGTCCCTTCTGCCAAAGCAGGAGCCCTGCAGAGAGAAATTGTAGCAGTGAAGATATGCCACTAGTATGTGCATTTCCTCAGAGAGACCCTAAATGGGATCAAACGAAGCGATAATGGAAAAGGAACACCTTAGAACCACATGAGCTCTCGGGCTTTCCCACAGCTGAGAGGGCTGTGGAGGTTTGTCTTCTGCATCCACCCCCATGCTATCCCCACCAAGAGGCAGATGGAGAGGAAGGAGGGAATTTTCATCCTGCCAGCATCTGCCAAACACATCTTTGCTACAGTTTGGGTTAAGGATGAAGGATTACCAGCTAACTTGGAAGGTTCCTGTTCCCAGTGTAAATCAGCCTGTGATACCCACTGTAAAAAGCTGGATATTAACCTATGTCTACACCTCAGCCTAATGTAGGCACACCCCTATCAGCAGTTTTGTTTGTGCATTTAATCACGAGTTCATGTACCACTGGGAACTGATGCTGGCACTTGATCCTTCTGGCATGATTCCAAAGAAGCAGGGAGCACATCTCTGTCCCTCAAGTTGGAGCCCACTGAGATTGAGATGAAGTAGCTCAGCCCCCCTCTGTGGAGGGGGTGGGCTTGGGATCTGGGGAGGACTACCCTTCTTGCACTCATCCTGGCTGATGGACACGGCCTGCACCCCCTCCCTAGGGCAGCCTGCCTGATTTGGGAATCCATCCCTGGGCACTGTCCTTGAGGCTGTCTTCTTCACTTGCCTTTGGGTACATTTTTGGGCATCTCCAAGGATTGCACTCCAGTGTGATCAGCCAGTCTGAGGGTGACAGAAATCATACGGAATTTAAAAGTAAAATTGTTACTACACAAACCTAAGTGCGCAGTTACTGCTCTATGTATAGTTTCGAAGCAAAACTATTCTTATAATCACATCCATTAGCAATTAACAGTTTATAGATGGAAGTCTAGCTAAAGATATGCATGTTGCTGCTTGATTATAATGAAAAACTGCAAAAAGAAAAAAAAAAGTAGTTTTCTTTGTTCTGCTGCTTTTATGTGAAGTAAGAACTTAGTTAAATCAGTTAACCACCATCCTACACTTCAGAATAATGCTGCTAAAAATGAAACATAGAATTAGCCTGTCAATTTTCTGTCGCTCACTTGTGATTCAAGCTGTCCTTCTGCAAAGCTTTTAGTTTCCTTTAAAATACCTTGCTGCAAACGCCTGGAGCTTTAGCAGCAGCAGCAGTGATCAACCCCAAACTGGTCCAGTGCTCATCTCCTTCAAGCACATCCTGCCTGGCCAGGGCTGTCCTGCTTGCTCAGGGACAAGTTTTGCTAAACATCCCTGAAAAGACCCCCTTATAGCAAATCCTGTCAGGAGCACAGCCACACTCTGCTGCCTGCATGCCCAAACTGTGCCACATGGGATGTCCAGCCCCTTCTGGCTATGCCAGGGATGCTCGTGGTTACTCCATGGCCCTGGCATGGATTAGCAGGGCTGGCTGCCTGCCCAGCACAGCCCCCAACATTGTGCACTGAGATGGCTGTGGGGCTGCCGTTTTTCTGCTGGTTTTGGGAAAGCCAGGGAGCTGCCAGGTAGGTTTTACTGGGAGCTTTGTGAGGCCACTGGGAACCTGCTGTGAGCCTCAGGAGTGAGCCAGGGAGGAGTATAGATGTGACTAAGAGCAATCTCCTCTCCTTCACAGAAAGTCTGTGATGCTGGAATTCAGCTGGACTTGGCTCAAATGGCACAGAGAGCAGCTCTGGCAGGAGCCCAGGCATGTGTGTGAGAGGGCCAGAATGAGAGAGACAGGGGCCAGTGTTCTCAGCACATGCTCTAAGGAGCCAGCTTACTCTGGGAAAAGCAAGAGGTGCAGGTCAGATCTAACACAGGACATTTCCATGCCAGTGCGAGTCCCTCCAGAAACACGATTGTGGGGTTTCTGTCTTAGGCAAAGAGTCCTTGTCAGTTTTTGCAGGACATCATAGGTTTTGATTATGCTTTATCTAACAGATGGGAGGCAGTGCTATTTAGGTTGTAATACACATTCAGGTTTGTTTGGGCTATTTTTGTACTGGAGGAAAATTTTTCTCTGCTGGTTCATGAAGAGACCTGCTCTGCTCCCATCTGTTTGAACAGGGAGTGTCTTTGATCCATCAGCCAGGCAAGTTGGCTAAAACTCCCTCTGAGATTCTGCTCCTTCAGTCTTGAGAACTTGTAAGTTTTATCTTTGCGCTTTAGGGATCAAACACAGAATTTTTTAGAAGCCTGAGGAGAGTCTAGAGGTGATTTTGTTTTTAGTTTTAACTGGAAGACCCTGTGTGTGTCAGCTGGCACGCAGCCATACCTAAAGCCACCTGAAGCACTTTGCCCCATAGAAACTCTTCGGCTTTCAGTTTTATGCCTTCAATCCACAAGCTGTCACTGATTTTTCAGGCAATCACTCTGCTTAATGCTAATTTTAGAATTTCACCTAAAGTTTGTAACAAAGCTTGGCCTTGCTTTTCCTCCACAGGTTGAAATGTCTATATCATATCACTTGTGCTAACTGAAACTGGTTTAAGCCGTGGTGCAGCCTCCATGCAAGCCTTGTATGCAAATTTCCATGCCTGGTTGGAGCAGGCATAACCCAGTACTAACAGCAGTGACCATTCCAAAGGACAGACCTAAGGCAAAGCTGGTTAGTGTTTGCCACCACACCGCACCACACCACAGCAGTAGCTGCCAGAGCAGTGCTCCAGGACATAACAATATAACCTGGTATAGACATGTTCAGGCACATGTGGGGCCTGGTGTTGAAACCTGAGTTGTTTCTAGCAGTTAAATAGCTAGTTACAGGCTCAAAGGTAACTGTGAACCAGAGGTTTTGCCAGGGAGGGAAAACGGCTATGAGAAAAAGGGACATCTTGGTCCTTAAAGATGCCACATTCATATTGAGCAGTAATAATTTTCAAATAGCTAAAAGCCTTCCCATGGTGCAGGGGGCACATAACCTTGCAGTAAAACTGCCTTGCTTCTAGCTATTCAGTCTGTTCTTGTTCCTTTAAAACCTGTTGTGTGCTTTGGTGCTGCTGACAGTGAGTGCTGGTCAGGGCCAACCCCTTCCTCCAGCTCTATGCAGACACTCACTTTTGACCTGTAATATTTGGTGGGCCCTTTTTTCAGCAGAAAATGCCAATAATGTTAAGAAATGTGGAGGGCATGTGCTACTGGTAGGCAAAGATCATCAAGATTTGGGACTGGCTTGGTTGTTGTCACCTCTAACCCAAGCTGCATCAGGAAAGTTTGCTCACTCCTGTGCCCTACTGGTGGCTGCGTAGGAAGAAATCTCAGTGCTCTTGGCAGTTCTGCTTGCAGAGATCTACCCACACTTGGTCACAAACTCCCTTGGAGTGAAAGGAGTTTGACTCTTCCTTGCTTTGATAGACTGTTTTCCTTTCAAACGCAGCAGTGGCTGCAGTTGAAAGGCAATGGTTTCAAAAACACCCCTCCCTGAAAAGAGAGCTTTTAACTTTCTCAGAGAGTTTTAAAACTTCTGCTAGGATCTCAGGAAGCAAAAGTACAAGGGTCTGCTCCCAGAGCCTCTCTACACCACATTTCATATGAGGGTGTAGGGCTGGGCTTTAAGGAGGAACCAGAGACATCCAGAGGCTGGAGGGAAAGATAAGATAGCACTCAGACTCTCTGCTTTGAACATTATAGGTTCTCTTCTACAAGTAACACCTAAAAAGGTGTTAGGAGTGAATGAATGAATGAATGAATGAATGAATGAATGAATGAATGAATGAATGATATGAAACTTGCCTTTTCCACCACTGCAGCTCATCTGTGCTCAGAGTTGTTGCATCTGGAACTTGCCCATCACCTTTGGGGTGACCAGTGACTCATCCCCCCATTCTGCTATTTGCACCTCCACATCTGCCCATGTGCTTAGCGTGGCACTCGAGTGAGAATAACAGGTTGTCTGATCAGTGAATACATTACCAGTACCTCAAAAGGCTCTGGCTGTTCCTGCTCTTGGAGAATGGCATGAGTGGTTTCCTTGCAGCCAGCATGCAGAATGGAAGGAGGGCTTGATTTTTTTCCACAACCATTTTTCTGAAGTGACCTCCACGCCACTTGAGGCAATGCCTGAGCAGAAGCCTAATCTGAAACCTGCTGGTAAAACTACAGGAGCACCAGTATTTTCAACTTTAAAGAAATTGTATCATCTTATAATAAGTTGAGCACCTTTTACTTCAGTCAGTTGGTTCCTCTTTCCAAGTTTTCTCATTGCACAGTTATTAAGAACAGACTTCTGTGACTCTTACATTTTGTCCTCTTCAAGCTGGCTGCTAAGTATGTATTTAAAAACCCTCATGTTTGTCTGCAAGTTTGTGTGTGGCAGGGCAAGTGGAGTGAGAGCTGGTAATAGAGATCAGCAGGAGATTTCGATTTCCTGCTCTTTCCATCACTTTCAGAAACCTCTAAAACAAGGTGCTCCACAGCCATGCAGTACAATTTGCAGCTCTGAGAATGCACTCTATCTTTGTCATTTCAATTTCTTTCTTCTTTTGCTGACCTGAAGGACTAATCCCTTTTCTGTGCCTCGCTGTCAGTCAGTTCCTGCAGCACAGCTCCTGACTCCTGTCGTGCCTGATACACAGTTTAATCAGTGACATGAGGTCTTATTCTTTGGCCCAAAACCTGGGAGGCCAGCTCAGTGTATGTAATCAGCTCCCAAAACTGTTGTGTGTTGAATATTTGTGTGTTGATGAAGGTGCATCTTCCACCTTCCCTGGACACGTCCATCATTAAATCACCCCCAAACATGCTAAGAGTGCGCACACACACATATGTCCACCCTGTTAGAGAAGAATCCCTCATTACAGATTCCAGGACTCGGTATGTCTCAGGCATGAGGTGAGCAACATGCTGGGCACCAGCTGCGCACAGGCTGTCATTCCTCACATCACACATCACTTGCTGCGAGCTGGCTGACCTCTGCCAGAACGTTGCCCCGGCAGTCACGACACATTTGGCTGTGTAAAGGGTGCCGAAGCCCTCAGCCAAGCAGAACGCTGTAGCCAGGTCCTTGGCTGCCAGAAATTGTTAGGGCTGTGCTAACCTCAGAGGCGCTACCTGCATTTACAGGGCATAATCACCACTGAGGAATCCGGGCCGTTAATGGGACAGATGGTCCTAATCCACTTCTTAATCCACAGCACAAGTAAGACTTAGTGGACTGTTATGGGCAATCAGCAGAGGCCTCAAGGACTAAGTGTCAGAGGAAATTGAGTGATTGCTGCCTCCACAGCTGGTCCCTCCCACCAGGCTGGAGCAGATGGCAGGCGAGGAGCTCTCCGTATGGTACCTGTTCGGTCACTGGAAAGAAGGCCATTTCTCAGGACACTTACCGCTTCCATAAAGAATAAATAAACCACCCAGTGAGCTGAATAATAGCTCTAATAGCTATGAAATACCTTAAAGAATAAATGTGCAGGTTAATCCTGTCACAAGGCCGTCTGAATCAGGATTCTGAAACCCATGTGAGAGTTGACCGATATGTTTCTGCTTAAAATAGCATTCCTCGATGGCGTGATGATTTTGTTACAGTCAGTATCATAACTCAAAACCTGTCTTCATCATTTGTCTGTCTTTGTCAAGCACCAGTATGGTATGGAGGGGGGAAAAAAAAGATTGGTTGTGTAAGTTCGGTGAACATTTAGTGCAACTCAATCTTTCTTTCTTCGTTCTCTTGTACTATTGCCTCAGACATTTTTGAGCTGGCCCTGCTACTTTTTTTAGTGTCACAGTACCCATGGGTGTCTATCTCCACCTTCCAGCCTTCTTTTGCTAGCATACAATGAAAATCAGTTTAATGCCAAAGATCAGGTCCCTGGAGCCAGCGTGATTTTTTGGCCACTCTCTGTGTCCCTTTTCAAATCCTCAGCAAAGCCTTTCAGTAGAGATAATGAATTATTCTGCAGAAGTCAGGTCAGTTTCTGGAACGCTGGACTCAGACATCACAGAATTAATCCTCTTGTAGCCCTATCACTGAAAACACATTAATGTTTCTTCCCTTCAGCTTCCTTGCATTTCAGCTGCTGGTTCAGGACCAGGTTCATTCTGGCTGAGCTGTGTTTCATGCATCATGACAAGCCTCTTTTGCAGAAATCATAATCATTCTAATCTTCTATCATTATGTCCCAAAGCATCAATAATGTGCTAGATAAATATTTTCAGCAGAAAAGAGACCTCCACTCCCTGTAGCTGTGCTGGGTTATAATTTGACTTTCTGTTTTGAGCTCTTCTCCAGTCTAAAGTTTGAGTGTGTGACAGGCACAGATGATTTGCTCAGAGCAAGGCTGAAATCCCAAGCCAGATTCTGCCCTGATGGATACATGGGTGAGGTTCCATGCTGGTGTGAACAGAGTGGGGTCAGCACTGCCTGGTGGTATACCTTACACTGAATATCCACTCTTCTGGGTAATAGTTACTGACCTGCAGCCACCAGAAATATACATCTTCAAAAGGAAAATATCTGAAATGTTAGATCACCACGTCTGCTGTTTGGCCTTCTGGAGTGGAACTCAATCTATCTTGCACACACATGTGCTCTTTCTCAACAGAGCACTGACTGCTGCTGCACTGTTTTCTTTAGCCTTTCTGCTCCTCCACAGTCACCAAACCAGCAACAAGATGTGAAGAGGGCTTTTTTCTCCACCTGCTCCTTGTGCACAGGGCAGTGCAGCCCTCTGTGAAATGGGGCAGCTCACAGTTGTGCAGGACCCACACTCCTGGTGGGCATGAGGGTCTGGTCCCAGAGCCTCTCTACACCACATTTCATATGAGGGTGTAGGGCTGGGCTTTGAGGAGGAACCAGAGACATCCAGAGGCTGGAGGGAAAGCTAAGATGGCACTCAGACTCTCTGCTTTGAACATTATAGGTTCTCTTCTACAAGTATCTCACTCTAGAAGTTACACTTCCCACCAGAATTAGGGCTGTGTGAGCACTTCCCTGTCAGAAGGACTCAAAGTGACAGAGAAAGCTGGTCACTGCCTGCAGGAGTCTGTGCTGGACTGTCCTTGCAAAATGAAGATAGTACAAGCTGCCAGGGCGTGACAACATACTGTGTGCCCCTTTTATATGCCCCTTGCTGACAAGTGATTTTGCTTTAGCAATGAGCAGATGAATGTGGAACAGGTTATTTGTTTTGCATTTGACTTTTTGTCAGTAATTTTTCATGGGAAATCTGTCTAGTTCTGCTACCTGCTGCTAAAATGTGTCCTCAGAGAGGGCAGTGCTTGCAGCCTTCCCTCTTCAGGACAGTAGCCTTGTCCATCAGGCTTCTGTTTTGCCTTCTGCTGGCAATTGAAGCTTGACTGCATGAAAGAAATAAGACAGCATTGAATCTTACGGAATATGTTATTTGGGATAATTGGGAAAAAGCAGTCTCAGAATAGAATAAGAATATCCTTGCAGTAGGTGCTCTCAAATGACAGTCTCTTCCTCCCTGTAGGCAAGCTTTGAGCAGAGACCATTTCACAGTAATAGCAGTGCTCAGGAAAGAAAGGAGGCTTCCATTTTTAACCTATTCCTTTCCATGTTCACTTCCAGACATGGGCTGAAAAAGTAACTGGTGTGTTTTAGCACCAGCACCACTTGCAGGCTGTCAGCCCTTGGTAAGCAGAGCTGCAGCATCCACCTCCAAACAGGCAGAGCCATGGAGAAGCTGTGCCCACTGCCACACAGGACCTCCATCCCCTCTGATGGACTGAGCTCCAGCCCTGGAATGTGACTCAGTCACCTGCCCATCTACAAGCATTGGCAGTGGGGGATGAAGAGAGTGATCTTCTCAGAGACAGGAGCAGCAACAGTATTCACTTAATGCATTTCAAGTCTTTTTCCTCTCTAAGTTCATGGAGACACCAAGTGAGTGTGATGGGACAGAGACTGTCTTTTTACAGAGAATTAATCGAAAGCAATGTTAAACAGAGATGTTCAGTATTTTATTGCTCACTTCCATGAGGGAATGGCTTGTCATTTCTTGATATAAGGGGGTGGACAGCTTTTGCATAAGAAAATAATTTCTTGCTTCTACATTTTCTCTCCACACTGCTTCTGCTCTTGTTCACAGAGCTGCCTGATCACCCAGTCCTCACTTTTCCCAGCAGCTTCAGTTCCTTTATTTGGACAAATAATCCCATTTGTTAAATCGGTGTTTCCCACACTGGGCATAAGGTACTGAAATCCTTATATTTGTATCCATTATGTTCTGGGGTTTTCTGCTAGGTAAGGGAAAAAAGGAGCAAAATTCCTCACAAAACTGAGCCTGCACATTCTGAATTTTCATATTGTGACATGAAATAATATTAATAGAAAAGAAACAAAATGCTCTGGTTGCAATTTTCTCGGCACATCTACTGGGAGGGCATCTTTAATGAAGTCCATATAATTTCTCTTTCATCCCTTCAAATTCATGCAGATAACCCAGGTTCAAATCTTCCTCTGAATTTGCAAACAAGATCTAGCTTCATCCTGGAAGGATGTGTGTCAAGTACTTTGGAAGCTCTGTGTATATATGTTTAAAATGGGTGTCTTGGGAGCTATGGTTGTCCCTGACTGCCTTTGTCCCACAAAAAGGTAGTGCTTAGGGGAACATATTTCTCTGCTTTTCTTGCAGTGCTGTGCACTAATGTCACTACTCAAGCTAAGAATAGAGAGTCTTCATCTCGATGGCTTTGAAACAGACCAGAACAGCAAATCTTACTAATGTGCAGGCCAGATCCTGCTCTCAGCTGTACAGACTTCAGTGTAACAATTTAGAAGTTAATGATGCACTAGGGACCCTGTGGTGTAGATGAAGCACCATAACAAAGAAATGTTTGTTGAAAAACTACTGGCTGAGCACTCTCTGGTTCCTTTATCTCAGTAAGAGGTAATTTCAGATAAGGTCTCACAGGGATGTGCTGTGAGCCTGTCTCTGCTGGATATTGTTGCTATTATGCCCAGTGGTGCTAACTGGAGAATGCATTTATATCATTTTGCTATGACCTCCTTGCCTGAAAGGACTGAAGGACTCATCTGGAGTGAGGGCCTGAGTTAAAGGTGATTTGGACTAACAGGGAAAATGGCCTAGAATAAAATTCAGTGATGAAGAAGGTGAATTTATATATTTAGGAATGTATCACTACACAAGTGGCACAAGTACTGCAAAATAAAGAACAAGGGGTTACATCAGGTCATGGAATAAATACAAGTCACAGCTATTCTACTGTGGCAGTTGTTCTCCCCGTCTATTTGGTAGAAGATGAGGGTAATTCAGGTTAATCTATGTGAAGGAGAACTTGTGTTAGATGGGAAGAAAAATGTTACCATGAAACTTGTAGCTAATAGCCAAGGGAGGCCACAGGATCCCAGCCACTGCAAGTTCAGGAATAGATTAGATGAAAAACTGTCAGGGAAGGCCACTATGTGCTTCATGCTGTCCCAACACTGATAGCAGCTGGGGTGACCTCCCAGCCCCTGGAGCATCAGCCACATCTGCCTAATAGCCTGTCCAGCAAAGTCCTTTCCCCGTTTTTGGTCCAGCCAATGATCTGAGCTGTGGAGGGGGAGCACTGATGCGATGGCACTGCTCACACTGCTGCTTTGGAGGATTAGAGTTTTAGGAATTCATGTACATTTTGAACATATCTCTTTCTGCAAAGACACCCCCAGATTAATTGAAAAAGGTGTCAAGTAACACAGAGGCCATATATTGTAAAGTCTATATAATCCAAACACTTGATTCCTAAAAAATGAAAACAGTATTTGAAATGACAGGTCAGGAAAATCTTTCTTTTCTGAGTCTCTGTTGGATTTTTTGTCCCTCTGCTTCTTCCACACAAAGAACCCTCTCCCCTGTCCACATATTCCTTCCTTGCTTCATTTGCTGTATTGAGAAGAAGATAAAAGAGTGTGGTCAAAAAGACAGGAAAAAAATCCCAAACTGTAAGAAGAGGCAAAACTAAGTCTGACTTACTGCAGTAAGTAAGGAAACACCATTTAAATTGGACATCTTTTGGACATCTCCAGACATGCAGTTTGCATTTGAGCATTGCCAAATAGAGCTTGGTTAAGTGCAGTCCAGCTCTGCTCCATTTACATATATCCCCCTTTTCCAAAGGAACAAAGCTAGTTGCTGTAACACTCATGAGGGGCAACAGAAGAAAACCAGATTGATTTAATGGTATGCTTTCTGTAATTTCTTTACTATTTTTGGTTTTACTCTCTGAGGGAGGCAAGGAATGAAAGGCTTTAAAGCAGCTTCCTGGTGCTGGTGTATAAAAGCTGTGGAAATGCATACCTTGTGTATGCAGAGGGGTGGCAAGGACCTGTGCAGAGTATTCATCATGTTGTTCCTTCACTTCCCAGCAGACTAAGCCTTAGAAGCCCCTTCCTCTACATTCTGCACTGCTATCATCATTTCCCTGCGTCCCTAAAAATGCCAAGCAATTATTGGGTTGCTCTCCTTTCTTTTGAAAATCTAGATGTTTTAAACTTCTCTTTCCAGAAACAGGTGGTTGGAAAACTTGTCAGCCTCTGAGATGCAGTTAATCTTTGGACAAATATACTTTCAATGGTGCACTGTTGTCTAGCAACTATACTATAAACAGCCCTCCATTTGTCTCCTGTGGGTAATCACTGATTTCTTGGGGATTAAAGCTTAAGTAACACTCCAATCTAGGTGCATGCATCAGACCACAGCCTATTACAGCAGATTATGCTTCCCAGTATACAGCTTGCTTAACCATTTAGAATCACAACAGAAAACAAGACAGCTGCAATGATAGGAAAATGAGCCCTAGCCTGTCAAGTAATTAGTATTTTGAGTTAAGTTGTAGAACACTGGCAGGCCCAAAACAATTCCTGTCATACAGAAGGGTGGGGTGTCAGATAAGCATCGTATCAGAACATCTCATCTAGGCTGAGCCTGAGTTATTTCAGCCTGGATATCTCCCTTGATGCAGAGAACAACCTCTGCACGATCTCCTGCATCTGCTGTCTCATGCCGCAGGTATGGAATTTTACCTTCCAGTGGTGTGCAGGATCGTGCTTCAGCGAGGTTCTACAACTCACCGGTGGGCACAGAGGCTCAGGACTGGTTGAACAGACCCTCTGTGTGTTGTGAATACAATCTACTGGATGCATCTGCTTCGGTAGATCACCTCCTGCTTAAGAGACTGAAATGCTCTTGCTTAGTCACTGAATTTAACACCTTCCCCGGTGAAGCTCCCCTGCCCTCAACTGCTGATAGATAAGTCTCGTGTAAGGCTAGGGAATGAATGAATGAATGAATGCGGTGGCCTGGGGCCTGCCTTCAGGAAAGGGCAGTCATTTGGTTGGATTTAAATTAAATCTAAACAATTTAACTAAATAGATATAAATTACAGGCTCTAGAGTTAGAATAAGTCTCAGCATTTTTGGCATTAGAGTTTCAAATGTTGACCTCCCACACTGAAAGAAATACATGTCTGTGCGTGGGTAATGCTACATATCTTTTAGAAAATGGGCGTTTAACTGAAGAAATTATGTTCAAGACATTTAAGATTTACCTTAAGAATTCACATTTTAAAGAGAGCAAAATATATATATATACATATTGATATAACCCGGAAAAACAAATTCACGCTGGCGTTTCCCCATCTTCCCCTTGTGATGCTTTTTAAATTGTTTGTTTGTGACCCACAATTTTTGCTTTTTCCTGCAACACTCAGGCTCTCCAGGCTTTAGACGTGAAGTCAGGAGGCAGCAGAAGCAACACACTCACTCAGCCTGCCCAAAACACTGTGCAGGAAAGGGTAAATTGTTGTGCCTGCTCTCTCCTTTTCCAGCCCATCTGAGCTGGAGTCTCTTGCAGCTTCTGCAGCAGCAGATCCCTCCGTGCAGGCTCAAGAGGTGAAAGCAGATGGAAAGCAGGAAACAGCCTCACCAAAGGGAAAATCCTCTCCAGGGCCAAGCTAGTGTGAGGGTTGCAGTATGCCAGCCTTTGCTCCCAGCTGTGCCAAGAGGTATTTGAGGCTTATGGCTGTGTTGGAGTGCTCAGCATGTCAGTGGGGCAGTGCAAGGGGCACCCTAAATGCTGGTTGAAACTTATTTAGATGCAAGTGCTTCCCATGTGCTGTGTAGGTCATCCTGGAAAGAGTCCATGGATATAAATGATATCTCAGAAAATAGGGGCTTAGTTCAAATGCCCACAGGGTGCCCCTCTCTGAAACACCACCATTTCAGAAACTTTCATTCTTAAGCAGCTGCTGGAAACGAGGAAGGGCTGATCCTACTTCCCTAACTGTGGAATGTTGGCTTTAAGGTTTCAGGGTGTAAAACAGGGAGATTTTGTACCCTGCATCTTTGGTCCCTAAGTATTCAAAAGAAGCATCTGTTAGACCCAAGGAGGAATACAGGCACACTCCAGAGCTCTGTCTGTCTTGGAGTGGGAGGAGTTGGCTTTCTTTGGGAGCCTCTACACAAACAGTGTGATCCCACTGGGACTGGTTGAGTTTTCAGTTCTTGCCTCCAGAGAATCTTACTACTGTTTTGTCCTACAGTTTCAAATCCCCAAAGCAGTTACTTAGGTGTCCTTGGTTTTTTTCTTCCTACTGCTCTCACCTGAAGGAGATGTATGTGTAAAAGGTAGTGTTTCTTGCACAACATACCCCATGAAATTTCAGTGATACAATGAGGTTACACACTGAATGGAACAATAATTAGATTCCCTCCATATTTGTATTCAGAAAAATGATGGCATTATGGCATTATCATTACACTCCCCCCTCCCCCCTCTTTTTAAATTCCTTTCCAAATCAGCTTAAATCCCTCCTCCCCCTACATTAATTTCAGCAGATTCTGGAGCAAACTCAGAGCATGGACGAATTCTTGCTCCTGTTGAATTTAATGGCAAAACTCCTGTTGTACTGAATTTTGAACAATGAAAAAATCACTTTTGAATGAAAGAGGACAAATAATTTGAAGCCTCTTGGGGCTGATGAAAATCTATCAATTGCTGTCAGCTGGATTTGCATCAATGTAAGATAAAATAACACATATTTTGGTAAGACAGAGACAAAACCCCTTCAAATATGGTGTGAAAGTAGTTACATATCTAGTACTAGAGAAATTTTCATCACATAATGAAAATTAATGTTTAAAAATTATTACCTCTGCAAAAGTGACATCATGCACAGTGTCAGCATTTGTGATGTGGTCATTTTAAAAGCCAACAACCTTGGCAATGCCCTTTAGAGATTATTGTTTGTTAACAGTGTACATTAGGAATCAAGCAATCACAGAGTGCAATTAAGTGCATAATCACAGATATTTTTGACATCTGTCTACTTATAGGCTTCGTGGCATTTTTTTGCATCTCTCCCCCTTGTGTCTTCAATTAATTTATCATGACCATCTGTGTTGTATTTTTTGCTGCTCAGCTTGCCTTACTACGTCTGTTTTTTGGCTGAGTATTTCATGACACTTCATCATTTTCACTCAGAGCTAAAAGTACAGGATTTGCATTTGCTCAGTTAAGTTGCTTGGCTAAGATAATCAGCAATTAAATAGACCACTACACTACTGTTAAATGACTCTTAGGTGGTGAACAGAAAGGCAAGAAGGAAGCAACAGCAGCTTAAAAGCTGCAGCTCAGGTTTTATGGTACTACACAGAGTTAAAACCGTCAGGGGTTCTACCATCTCCTCCGGTGCTCACTCTGGATCAGAGAGAAGGGGACATACCATGGCAGGAAGGAAAGGTGCTGGGTTATTGTGCTCTGGGTGGTCTCCATGGGTGTAGCTGGTTTTGAGGTGCCCAGCTGACTGCACTCACTGCACAGGGGTGGGAGATGCTCAGAAGTACCCAGGGAGCAGTGCAGACCCAGCCTCCCTTCACTGGCTGCAGTCTGTCAGAAGGAATCAGCAGTGAAAGCTGACTGCACTGAGTGGGCAGTGCAAGCAGCAGAGAAGAAACCTTTGTAGGTTCTTATTTCCTAGTGCCACTGAGGTTAGAGATATAGTGCTCCTCATAGGCAACTCATTCCATCTTCCTACAGTGATGCAAACGTTTTCTATTGCTTTCCTATAGTCCTTTGAAATGTTTACCTCAGGGGGTCATCCACAAGAAATATTTGGCCATGATACAAATCTTTTCTCTGAAGTCACTGCTCATGTCTGATTTTCTGTCCTTAAACTTCCTACTTTACTCTAGCTAATACTAATTTTAAGCAACCTTTTCCCACTGCTGGCATTGTAACACCCTGTGATTCTCTTTGCTATGGCTTCAAGATTCTAGGTTTTAATATACGATAGCTATCATCTTCTCCTAAAAAAGGGAAGGAGAGCAAAAAAAAAACAGCATCAGAGCCTACTCAGATACAGCAAGGGGCTTGTCACTCAGGAGCTTGTAGAAGGTGACAGTAGAAAGGCTGTTCACTTTAGTCACAGTTCTTCCTGCAATAACTCTATGGTAAGTTTATCTGAGAGTCCTTCACATAGTCTAGCCCACTCTGAATAGTTCTAACTTTTCCTGAGAAAGACCTGTGTACCATGCCCATCGTCCAGCTGTGCTCTGGAACACCATATCTAAGCATCTGTCCTTTACTGATCTGGGACACTCCTTCTGAGCTGATTGTTTTAACCTCCTGTGCCAGTGGTCCCTGAGAGCACACCTCCAGCAGCAGAGATACCAAACCCAAGCATTTCAGCCTTTTTGGGCACAGCCAACAACCCAACGACCCTGCCATAACATGTGGAGGCAGAAGGGGGACAGAGAGAGGGCAGAGAAAGAAATATGCACTAGAAAAGGCTTGGCAACATTACCAGTGATTCTTAAGTGGGCCTCAGCCTTGCAAAGCCCAGGGTCTGCTGCTGGAGACTGAATGAACTTTCTCCTGTTTTGCTCATGGTTCACTTATGTGTGGGTGGGCTAACTGGATTTGAAAAATAAAGATCTTTCCAGTAAATGAAAAACAGTTTTGCCAAGGGAAAACAAGCACTAATTTTCTTTTTTTTTTTTTAAATGGTATATAGCTCTGAAAGTGACACTTTTCTAAGCAAGATTGTAAGTCTATGAAAAAGCAGAGCTCCCTCTGTGAGACACATTATATTAACTAGCATGCTTCAGCAACTCAGCCAAAAACCAGCAGGCCCAATACAACCCTACCATATTAAATTTGCTTTTTGTCAGTGATTGAGTGAGATTATTTGCTTGTGGTTGTACCCTTGCAGAAGATAGCAGCAATATAATTGTTACCGGTTGCAGAAGTCCATCCTCAGTGCCATTGTCAGAGATCCACGACTTTGACACCAAAATATGAAGGCTCTGCAGGCAATGTCTGCAGTGTTAGCAGTGTGCTCAGGTGAGTTGGGGCAGCATCTGACAAATGATGAGAAATAGCAGGCCCAAGTGCACTACACTACACACTGTTAAAATGCACCACAAATTGCAATATGGGGAAATCTGACTGTCATGGAGTATCCTGGGAAATGTACCACTGAATAAATCTTCCCTCCATCTATGTTACCAGAGCGCTGCTACCAAGCAACTGATGATCTGAGTGCTGACTGATCTGGGAAGTCCTGTCAGTACAACAGTAAAAGAATCCTTGGTTTCAACTGCTAAATAAGGTACAGGAGAGATGAATGATTTTTCAGTTGTGAGGCTTATATAGCTGCAAAAAAAGTTCCCAAAGATATTCTCCAGTCATCAGTGTCTCTGATTCATGACAAGAACTTCCAGGAATTTGCTGCATTGAGAATATAACCTGGAAAATATACCTGAAAATGAAGCATTTTCAAGGGGGTTTTGTTCTGCATTAGTCAGAGTTGATGACTTTTGAAATAGGTTTTAATGTATGAAAATATAATGGTCTTTATTTGTGTAAAATGGCTTTTTACTCAAACTCAACAGTCCCA
This sequence comes from Certhia americana, assembly GCA_018697195.1. Lineage (NCBI taxonomy): Eukaryota > Metazoa > Chordata > Aves > Passeriformes > Certhiidae > Certhia > Certhia americana. The sequence continues at coordinate 89,867,552 of CM031859.1, read as the reverse complement.
TTTAGTGCAGAGCATACCCAGAATGCTATAAACCTCTGCAAACTGGGCTGACATTGAAGCTCAGGACCGACAAGGAATCCTCCACAGATAATTAACACAGAAAAATGCCTCTAATATCTTTGTTAGTCCAGTTGTGGTTTTTGGTCTAATAATAAACTAAGCTTTAACTCCCCCCCATCCTCATATGTTTTAATTTAGACTGCACTGGGCATATCGTAATTTGTAATTGTTTTAGCTGGGCTGCTTTGGTTTATGTGTGTGCTGCACACACACACATGGTCTGAAACACCTCTGTCTTCTGCCTGTGTGAGTGCTGCATTAATATCAAGATGTCAGAACTTGGGCCATAATTTATGAAAGCTTTTCAGTGGGGACATGACTGACTTTACACACATGCTTAGGCTGCATGTGTTGTTGAGTGGTGTCACCTGTCCCTGTGCTGTCCTTACCCAAGGCTGTAGCTCTGCAATCCTCTGACACAGCCTGGCTCTCCTTGAATTTGGTGGAGGTTTGGCCAGTGATACTGGGGATAGTTCTGCACAGTTGTGCACTGTGGGAAGAGGCTGGGTGAGGAACTGTGGGCTCACAGAGGACACGCTGGACGTGTGTGACTGGGACTACCTAGTTCAGCCCCCTGCAATGAGCAGGGACATCTTCAGGTAGGTCAGGCTGCTCAGAGCACTGCCCAGCCTGCCCTTGAATGTTTCCAGGGATGGGACCTCCACCTCCTCACTGGGCAACCTGGGCCCGTGTTTCACTGCCCTAATTGCCAAAAACCTTTCTCTTCTTCTTTTCCCCCATGCCCTTCCAACTCCTGTGCCGACCCCTCATCCTTCTTCATCCCTCCAAACCCAGCGAAACCCTTGTGGCTCCTGTGGCTGAAGACTGTTCTGTTCTGTTCCCAAAGGACTTGGCCAGAAATGAATGAATGGATCCAGGATCCGCACCGTTATTTGTCGGTGCAAATTCACTCTACAGCAGCGAGTCCCCGCGGGGTCTGACGCCGTGCCGGTGCCGGTGCCGGTGCCGGTGGGATGCCCGGGCGGAGCTCACGGCCATGGACCGAACGGGCGTCCCGTGGTCGCTATGGGAACGGCGGCGGGCGGGGCGCGGGGGGCGGCGGCGGCTGTGGAGCGGCGGCTCCGCTCAACTTCGGCGGAGCGGCGGCGGCGGCGAGAGGCGCTGCCCCGGCTGGGTGCCGGCGGCGGGACGGGAGCGGGCACCGCGGTGAGGAGGAGCGGGAGGAGGAGGAGGAGGAGCTGGGGACACTGCCGGGGGCGGCGGGCGGGGTGCCCGGCGGGGCGAAGGGAATCGCTGTCTTGGCGGCGAGGATGCCGGGGCTGGAGTGTCCCCGTTCCCCTGTGCCGGCAGGGCGATCACCGCCCGGCCAGAGCGGCTCCCGGAGGGGTGCGGGGTGCAGCTCCCTCCACCGGGACAGCCCCGAGGCGCCGAGCCGGGGAGGCACGGCAGCGGCGACGGGAGCGAACCCCTCCGTGCCGCCTGCAGAAAGTCCCAGTGCCCTCAAGTAGCTGCATTTCTTCAAAGGGCCGGCCCAGCTGCAGCTTAGAAACCCCCACAAAGTTCTCGAGTTTTGGAGGGACTTTTAAACAGGTGCCGAAGTCTGGCTGAGGCGAGAGGTGCGGGCTCTTTGCCGGGAGGCTGTGTGTGTAGAGGTACTGGACCGAGCCCTAATCGCTCAAAAGCACTGCCGTAAGCCCAGCTGTTATATCTCGTCACCAGGGCTAATCCATACCCAGTGTGGGTTTAAGCCTGCTGTGCCACTTTAGAGGGCTTGACTTCAAGCCACGTCCTCCTGCCGGTACCTTCTCGGCTCGCCCTGGGTCCGTCTGTCCGCACAAGCAGCGGGAGCGCTGGTGCCAAAGGTGAGGCGGGATGGGTGGGCACGGAAGGGAAGGGAAGGGAAGGGAAGAGAAGGGGCCAGGGTGCTCCGACAGCTCTCCCAGGCTGGGCTCGGGCACGGCTGCCTGGATCGTGGGTAAGCGCTGGGTAACTAGTTACATAAGGACAGGCAGTCGAGGAGGAAAGCATAGTTTATGCTGCCTTATGCTTGTGCCATTTTAAAAATCCCTCCGACTAGACACCTGCCCTTCTAAGTGTCTGCAGTGTGGAAGTCCAGTGTTTGTCAACCCCAGTGTTTGTCAACCCTTCGAGATACCACGAAGGTCAACCAGACAACTTTTGAGTTATGGCAGTGTAACTAAGGACAGAACACGCTGTACCTCTCCTAGTGCTGATACATGAATTAAAACCTCTGTGAGGACAGTGCTGTTCACTGCTCTCTCTGTGCCCGCCGGTGGGACATGCAGCAATTGCAGGGTGGAAAGCATGAGCTTTCCCAGAGCTCTGCCAATGCTGTGGGTGATCTCAGATAAAGACAGGCTTAAGTTTTCAAGCTGTATATTTAGCATCCTTCTTTTGGCTGCTAATTTTAGAACAATGTATATTTTTAAGTAGCTCCTGTTACAATGATCAAACTTGAACTGCAGTAAATTCTGCAGTACAGAGAAAACTCTCACTACAGGAGTAGTTCTGCAGTGAACCGAGGCAGAATCGGACTTGGGGGATCTTTGGTCAATATTCTTTCCGGTAGATACCATAACTAAGGTTCAGTCCTGAACAGAAATGTACATGTGTCTGTTAAACTGCATTCTCACCTTATGATGCAATGATTTACTCCTGCTTTCCCAGAAGAATCGGTCCTCAGTCTGGATGGAAAATGCACATCTCACCTGCTCATTTTCACAGCGCTTAGTCTGGTCTTTGCCACAGTATGAGAATAAAATAACTTCAGAGGACCTGATGACAGGTGGAATATGCCTTTGGATCAGAGTTTCAATCTCTTTATATAACTCTGTATATGAGGATCTGCAGTGGATGACAGTATTAGAAACTCCAATCTGTGACATTACTGCCCCTGTAATAACATTGTGTAGTTAGTAGTAGAATAGAGAAAGATGAGCTGGGGATCTCTCAGAGTTTTAATTCTGAAAGCCTTTTGTATTGGAGCCTTCCATCAGATGCGATTACAGCTTTATTGCAGAATACTTTTTTTCTGGTGGTTTGAATGATTTTAATAGCAGAAAGTCTATGGGTCTGTGCTACCTTCTGAACTCTCATTTACAACAGCTGAATGAATGGTGAAGAATACTTTACATCCCTCTGTCCTGACTGGAAACCTGGCTTTGTAGTCTGCAGAGATCAAAGCAAGGTATAGAATTGAAGGTGTGTTTGATCCACCATGGCAAGATCTGAGCAATACGAGTTTTAATAACAAGTCAATCAAACAGAGCAATTCATTGTGCTTTAATTTCCTGTTTTCTGTAGGTTTAGGTAACAGTTTAGTGCAAGTTGTATGATAGAGTGCTTTTATGGTTGCTGCTAGAAACATTGTTTTGAGCATGGGTGAGAAATTGGCATGAAAATAGTCCTGTTTTTCAACAAAGGGAACTCATTTGATTTGATAAGTAGATAAACTGCAAAATACTGCTCTGCTTCAGGAGCAGATTTAAGTAGAACCCACCCTTTTGCTTCTGCAGATAACACAAAGATTATCTTCTGTAGAGAGTGCCAGGCATTAGGAGAGCTCCAAGCTATTGGGCCTTTCCTTCACTCTTTCTTTAAGACTGGATTTTCATCTGGAGTTAGTCAACAGAACTCTCATTTATTTCTACGAGGCAAATCTGTTTTACATTTGTGCAGCTTTGCTGTAGATCATGAAGCTGTGTCTGTTATCAGCTACCTTTTCTCATCGTGTTTTGGTTAGTGACTGAAAAACATCTTTCCCATTAGTACCTGAACTTGGGGCCCAGTTTGCACTGGATTCTTGTTTCTTTACCCCGCTTGCAATCAAAATGCAAATGTAAAATGCATTAGATAGACTTGTTTTCTTGAAGATTGAAGTTCTAAGAATGTATTGCAAACTACACAAATTCTGGGGAGACAAGAGCAGTACTTTTAGTGTGTTCTTAATTTTAAAGGCTTTCATTTAAAAAAAAAAAAAAATCCTGTAAGGGCTACCAGCTGTAGAAAATGCAACGCATTCACGCATGTCATCACTGTTGTGGTATTTCCAGAAGGCCCCTTAACCTTTCCTTTGATAGAAATAGTACCACTTTTGTTTCTTTTTTGTCCTGCAGCACCTTTGGCTCGCTCTGACTGCCCTCCTGTTTTTGTAGCGATGATTTTTAGTCATGCACCTTTACTAAAGGCCTTAAGTGACTTGTGACTCTCTGTGGCAACGACAGCAGACAAAGAGCCGGCCCCTTCCTATAGTGCTGACAATGCCAAGCCTGCTTGAGAAATGGAATGAATACAGAAATGGGGCTGCGTGCTGAACAGCAGCGCGGCTGTCACGCTTTTTTGGGAGCGCTTGTCACTCGGGGGGAGCAGAGGCGGGCAGCAGCAGGAGCTGTCAGCCCGGGGCAGGCAGGTCGGACTGTGAGCACAGCCCTGCTGGGGACAGACAGACATTGCCGGGCATGCAAGGGCCTGCTGGGTGCCACGGTGCCCTGTCACAGCTGGCTCGCTCCTGGACGCCTCTGTGAGGTGCTTTTGGCTGTCCTTAAACACCTGCAGCCACGAGGACTTGACAGTAAGGTTACGCTTAAAGCGTTCGCTTCATCCCCTGTGCTTGTGTTGTTCAAAGCTCCTTGCTACTCGTATCAGGAAAGTACCTGAAAACATTTTAACCACTGTGATTTTCAATTTTTTTAGTCCAGAAATAGCTTGTGTACATCACAACAGGGCAATCACTGTGCTTATAAAGCAAAACACAGGGTTTCTCCTGTGCTCTATAGGCAAACCCCTGAATGTCCTCCAAAGTTCTCTCTCTTTATTCTGTAGGTCAGAATGAGAAATGCTGCTGTGTTAATGTCATGGCATTTGCATTGCTTTTAAATTTCTTGATTGAAAAGCTCTACCTACTGCTTTTTCAGCATTAATTGCCTTGTAGCGTCTCAGGCTGAGGTTATAATAATTTCCACTGAGATTACAATCACATGGCAAGCAGCAGTAAACACCCTAGTCTTCCATGTCACTGAACAAGGAAAGAGATTCCAGACAGATAGAAAGTTGATTTCTTTGGGCCCTGGTAAGATAAAATTCTTTGTATGGAGAGAATAATGGCAAGTAACTAAAAAAAAAAAAAAATTAAAAAAAAAAAAAAAAATCACATAATTTCCTGAGTTGGGAGGGACCCACAAGGATCATTGAAGTCTAGCTCCTGTACCTGCAAAGGACATCCTGAAGTGTCATACCTGTGCCCAAGAGAGTAGTCCAAACGGTCCTTCAACTCTGTCAGGCTTGGTGCTGTGACCAGTTCCCTGGGGAGCCTGTTCCAGTGTCTGGCCACCCTCTGGATGAAAAGCTTTGTCCTGATACCCAACCTAAACCTGCCCTGACACAGCTTCAGGCCATTCCCTCGGGCATTACAGAGAAGAGGTCAATGCCTGTCCCTCTGCTTCTCCGTGTGAGAAAGGTACAGACTGCGGTGAGGTCTCCCCTCAGTTTCCTCATCTCTGGGCTGAACAAACCAGAAAGTGATGAAGAAAAGAGGACAGGGATTCTTTTACAAAGCTATGGTGGACTATATAAATAAAATTGAGAAGGTGTTGGCAGCAGTTTCTTAATTAGAAGTTGCTAAGATTCTTTGGAACAAAATTAAAATATCTTCATCACAAGAGAAATAGATTTTGAGGTTCATCTTTGATGCTGTTGCTACTTAATGCTACTTCATGCAGATAGAGCCAGCAGCATAGCCACGACCACAGTTTCTGCCTGAGCAACTCATTAAACGTTGCATCAGTTAGCACAGAATTCAGAAATGGGTGTAGCTAAACCAATTTTAATCTATCTATGAGTTGCAGTCCAAGCAGGTACTTGATATCTTTTGGTATCTGAAGGACACTGGACTTTCCTGGAGAATGGAATCCAAACTCCACTAAAGAAGTTAAATAATTTAAAACAAATTTTAATGTGCTCTGCAGTTTCACATTATCTCTTTTTCCCATGACTATGTGTCTTCTAAAAAATAGAATTTGGGGGACAATTTGGAGATTTGACCCACTTTAAAAATAAATTTCCTTGTTTGGTACCCTGTGATCTGGCATGTGTGGAAAAATATTAAGTGGCTATCTTGCATGAGCAAATTCTGCTCTCTGACTGTAGCTGTAAGGAACTACCACCCACAAGAAGGGAGGGAAGGCATTTCCCAACTCCTCAGCCCTTTTTGTTGGTATGCTTTGACTGCATGATGATTGATTTCCTGGAAATCTGTCTACAGCTGAGTGACAATCTGTCTAGTGACATCAGTGGATTATGGATTAGGCTCCTATCACCTAACCCCTTTTAGGTTTCTCCTTCTGCTCCTACATAATCACCACACCCCTAAAACCCTTGAGAGTCACACAGGATTGTCAACAGCCCTCCTGAACTGTGAAGGCAAAGGCAGACCACAGGAGACTTGTCAGAGGACATGTTTTTATAGAGAGTCCTATTCTACTCTCATTTTTTTCAAAAAATGTAACATTTCCCACCCTCTGCATCCTCCTCTCCTGGAGGGCATTACAAGATGGGAGCCAGGAGAGGGATCAATGGAAAGGAATTTTTTATTCTCAGAAGTTCGTTTTCTGTGCGCTAAACTGGCCCTGCTGACTGACTCATGGTTTACCAGAAGCAGCCCTGCTGTAACAAGTCTTAGCAAGTGGTGATCCAGCCTGCAAGAGCCTGGAGGAGATTGTGTCTGTCAGGTTGTATGAACAGCCTCCAGTTGGCCAAAGACCAGCCAGAGAGCAGGCCAAGGAAACATTCTCTCTTTGCTGGTAAAAGGGCTAGGAAGGGCTGAAATCCTGTTTAAGGAAGGTGAAAAAACAGATAAGGCATATGAATGTTGATATTTCTGATGATTCTGTGTTGTGTTCTTTGGAACAAGAGGAGAAAATCATATGGGGAAACATGGGAGAAGGTAAAAATGTGGAAGATGAGGTGCAATTGTTCAGAACATGCCCTGAGAAAAGAATGGAGAAAGCTGCAAAGTACATGAGGAGAAAAATACAGGAATTGCTGACAGTGTAGAGAAGAAAAAGGAGTTTAGAAGAAAGGCAAAACTAACAGGAAACATTTACATGAAAAAATTTCAGACCGACTTACAAAAATTTACTAAAATTTGAAGCAAGTCCTCAGAGAGCATGAGAAAGAAGGAGAGAAAGCCAGACTTTAGCATAGCTAAGGTAAATGTGTGCTTAAAACTCTGTGAGATGCTTGGTCAGACTTGAAATCAACAGTGTGAGGGGAAGGCTTGTCTTCTGGACAAAGATCTACAGTCAATGACTCCAAAGTCTTGAAACCCAAATCTGTTTCTGGAGTGGAATTTACATAAACCCCTCAGAAATTTTGCTTGAATAACACCAGAGTAGTTCATCATCTGGACTGTGTCAGCTCTCAGGGTAGCCTCTTAGAAAGAATTAGAAAATGGACTAATTCTGCAACAGAAAGACCTGTATTCAGCTGGGACAATGTCTCTTTTTAAAAATAATTTTAATGTGAACATCTCCAAAGTGTAAATTTGTCCTTTTCTCCAATACGAAGGTCAGGCTGTAACTTTTGCCTTTCTTTAGTTGTCCACATTTTGCCAACAGTCCTTTGAGTTTTTCCACATGGCAAAGCCATTTGGAATCAGTTAATGATTAGCCTGCCTGTGAACTTTAAATTAAAACCAGCAGCCACAATTAATGGAGCCCACAGTATCTTCTGCAGGCAGCTAAGAGCAGTAGTGGGAAGAGTGGTGGCTTGTTGAGCCTGCTAAATAGAGATGGCCAGTTGCCAGCTCTCAAAAAGAGATGATGGATGAGAGAAGGGGAAGGAAACAATCTCATACAAGCAAGACTCCCTTAGGAACAGCCAGCACAAGTGCTGCCAGTGTGCATGAAATGCTAGCATGGGATTCTCCTCCAGTTGAAAACAGGCCATTTCAACTGCAGGTGAGGTGCTTTCCTTTCTTTATATTCTTCTCATCTGGAAGCAGGTTTTTTTATGGCAGTGAAGTGAAAGCTGCATTTGGGGTCAGAGGTATTCATGTTACCATACCAAAAGCAGTTCTGCTTTTTACCAGAGCTTTCTGAAAGCTCTGGGACTGGGCAAAGCTCAGGTTCAGCAGGCCTTGGTATTAGCAGACAAGGTATCCAAAATATTTTTCTGCTTATTCTCTGTAATACTAGTGCTAAGTGAAATGGTTCTCATGCAGAATGCCTTGCTTTGAGGGAGACCTGTGGAACTAAAAACCATAAAGGCAGTAAGAATAGCCCAGGATCATGCAAAATCCATGTCTCCTTGCTCTCTTTCCCAGTCTGACCGCTAAATTCCCCTCTTGCTCCTCTTCTAATGAAACAGCTGGTGAGCTAGGAATAGTTGGAAGGGCATTCCTCAGCTTCACAGTTGTAATGCTTTATACTGATTTACCCCTAATGCCACTGAAGTCAGCAGAGCTAAACCAATGTGAGACCAGGTCATAGTCAGAATTAAAATACAGAAGGGCATGTTCACCTTCATCAGATAAAGGCAGAAATGGAGATAATAATGCTTACAAAAATTACTGTCATCACAGAAGCTGAAAAGAAATAGGAGACTTTAAATTATTTACAACAGCTTGTGGTCTGTTATGTTCCTCACTTTTGTTAGTGATACACAAAGAAAAGGTCTTCATCCTTAATGATGTGTAACAGTGAGTGGAGCCCACCATGTAGTGAGGTCCAGGTACATGTTGGAGTGGCAGGATCATGGACTCGAAGCTGTCAGCACATCAGTTGCAGCCCGAGCCTGTTCCTGTGTCTCGGACGAGTAAGGCGGCGGCAGAGGCCGGAGCTCTGCGTGGGAGCTGATGGCTGGAGTCACCCTGGCGATAGGCACAGATGGAAGGACTGCCTGCTGCTCCTCCAGAGCACAGGGATGAGACAGGAGCAGGAGTACTTGCAGCTGCTGACTGTGACTGCTGTCACAAAGATCATGCCGGCCGATGCTCCAGGGCACAGGCGGTCACTGCAGCCACCTCTGGTGTAGGAGCACTGCAAACCAGACCAGGTGTCCCTGTTTATCCAGTCTTGGGAGAGGACCTACTGCCTGACACACTGAGAGAGCTGCATCTGTGACCTGTGGAAGTTTTCAGCCCTTTTATGTCTGCCTTCCGAAGAAACTGGTATTGCTTGCTGGCAGAGGTAGGATATAGGAACTAGAGAAACTAGTCCTTTGATGCAGTTTGGAAAACTTCCTGATTCTAGAAGAGCCTAAGCATTAGAGCCTAAGTTCTAACATGGGACTTACAGATCATCCAGGGTTTTGGAGCATTTTCCTTTAATTGTGTGAGCTATTAACATAGTATGAACATTTTTGAAAGAGAACTGGCTACTTTATAACAAGTGAATGATGCATGGAAGCGTCTTTTCCTTGCAGTCACATCAGAATCCTATTGATCCTTTCCTCACCCAGGGAGTCTGGGAGCTCATGGCTCTTAGCTCTAGAGGGAGTACTGTGTAGTTATGAGCTTTTGGTGATTTTTATTGTCACTAAAGGCCCTAGTCCCTAAGGTGAGAGCTTAAATCAAAAGAATATTATTCTCCATTTCATATCTGTCAGTGTCCCAGTAGTGAGGATTTGCTCAGGCCCTGCAGAATCAGACTCTAATCCTTTGCCCTCATGTTAACTTTTGACGCCATGTCCTGATTGGGCTGCTGCCAGGAGTAGCCTTTCTGTAATCCCAGCTGCAATCATTATTTGTGCCACCCCTTCTCCCCAGGGGCTAATGGAAGGGAGCAACAAGGCACGTAAGTGCACTGTGTGAAGAAACAGATGCTGTTTTGCTCCTGTTCAGCTCCCTAGTGCCTCTTTTGGATTCCATTGTGTTTGAATACAAGTACAATTAGGTAATAACTTTGTTCCATGCATTGTCCTCCTGGAGGGACAACATGAAGGGATTGGCTGGGTGGGGAGTTCAGTCCATCTTTTTCTGAGCTGATTGATGCAATTTGTTCTGTCTTCTAAGTGCTGGGTAACTCCCCAGCAGTAGAAACCTCCACTTATTGGAACCCGTAACAGTTCAAACCTTGGTATGCTTCTGCTGCCCTCTCAGAGCAGCCTCAGTTTCCTTGGCACTGGGGGTGGTGCTGAAGGAGTGCTCCTGCAGCAAAGCAGATAACTGAACTTCAGCTTGTAGAAGGTGGCGTAGCCTCTGCTGCATGCAGCAACACATTTGCTAAATAATGGTTAAAGCTCTGTCTGGCCTTGTAGCTCAGGCTCCTGTGAGTGCTGCCCAGGCAGGGGTGAGCTCTGCTGCTGATGTTACAGCAGCAGCAAACCTACCCAGGTGTATTTGGTTTGTGTGGCAAGGTTTGGTAGTGATGGGGGCTACAGCAGTGGCTCCTGTGAGACGCTGTCAGAAGCTTTCCCCATATCTCACAAAGCAAACGCTGGATGGCTCCAGCAAGGACCCAGTGGTGGCCGGGGCTGAGCCCATCAGCCCAGGTGGTAGCACCTCTGGGATAACAGGTCTAAGAAGGGGAAAAAACAAAAGAGCAATAGCTGCTGGGATACAGAAGTGAGGATATGGGAGAGCAACAGCTCTAAATGCCCCAAGGTCAGTGCAGAGGGAGGGGCAGGAGATGACTCAGACAATGGAGCAGAGATCCCCCTGCAGCCCATGGTGAAGACCATGGCAAGGCAGCTGTGCCCCTGCAGCCCATGGAGGTTCAAGGGGATGCAGAGATCCACCTGCAGCCCATGGGGGATCCCATGCTAGAGCAGCTGGAGGCCCCAAAGAGGCTGTGATTCCACAGTAGGAAGCCAATGCTGGAGCTGGCTCCTGTGAACCCATGAGAGAGGAGCTCATGCTGGAGCAGGTCTGCTGGCAGGGCTGGTGACACCACAGGGCACCCACACTGGAGCAGCCAGTTCCTGAGGGACTGCACTCCCTGTGAGAGAGCCAGGCTGGAGCAGTTCATGGGGAACTGTAGCCCATGGGAAGGACTGACACTGGAAAAGTTCATGGAGGACTGTCTTCTGTGGGAGGGACCCCATGCTGGAGCAGAGGAAGGATGTGATGCCCCAGAGGAGGAAGGAGTGCAGAGACAACATGAGGAACTGACCACATCCCCATTCCCTACTCCCCTGTACTGCTGGGTGAGAAGAGGTAGAGAATTTGTGAGTAAAACAGAGCTCAGGAAGAAGAAAAGAGTTGGGGGAAGGTGTTATAAGATTTGGGTTTATTTTTCATTGTCTAACTGTGATTTGATTAGTAATAAATTAATATACCCAAGTAGGGTGTTTTGTGCCTGCCAGTAATTGCTGAGTGATGTTCTCTGTCCTTATCTCTAACCATGAGCCTTTCAATACATTTTCTCTCTCCTGTCCAACTGGGGAAGAGAATGATAGATGGAGAAGCTTTGGTGGGCACTTGGTGAGCAGCAGCTTCAACCCACCACACCAGGTCACTTAATCCTGCCTCCTCTCTAAGGATCTCCTGGGTAGAATGTAGGTCCCAGCAACCCTGTGACTGCATGCACTGATTTTTTACAGGTAGGGTTGCTGCAAGGTCGTGCCCTCCCATTGAGGGTTCAGCCAGGTGAGCCCAAACCCTGTGTGTGGGCAGGAGAATGGTTCCCCAGCCTAGCCTGGAGGGAGCAAGGTATCCTTGTAACCTGACTTCAGGTGTAAGGACTGTGACTCATTTTAATTACATGGTGAGTGGAAGTTGAGGGAGACGGTGCCTCTTCACCCTCTATCTCACCCTCTGAGCAAGCTGGCTGCTACGAGCAAGATTTCTCAAGGTGCTGAGCACCAAGTATTTCCAAGTGGTTATCCAGTAGCAATTTTAACAACAGACTGGAGGGGTGTGGGGGGGAAAGATGTTCTCAGCTGTGTTGATGATGGCACTATTTTTTTCTCTCCCTCTCTTCCCTCAACCCACTCCCAGCAAAGACACAGAGAGCATTATGTCATTGGCATCCTGGTTCAGGTGGAATGAGCCCCCAAACCGCATTTCCCAGAGGAACCCGACAGAGATGGTGGTTGAAACGCTCATGATGGAGCTGAGCTGGCAGATCAAGCAGGCAGAGAAGCAGCAGCGAGAGCGGGAGAACGAATACCGCAAGATCAAGACTGGGGTGGATTACGGCTGGCTGGTCAGCTACCCAAAGCAGAGCTATGACATCAGCCCTGGAGAACGGCTGCAGCTGGAGGACATGTGCACCAAAATACATCCTTCCTACTGTGGGCCTGTCATACTCAGGTACAGTAAGAGAGGGGATGATACAGACCTTTCCTTTCCCCCTTTCCTCTTTATGATGTGTGAGGAGAGAGTGAGAGTCGCTAGGACCAACAGAACCAAAACTTGGCATCCTGTATCATGAGTTGTGCTGGGATAGTGTCTTTGTGAAAGAAGGGAAATCTAATGTTTTAAGTCAGTTTAGCATGACATTGTTTCCTCCAAGAAGTTACAAAGTGCCATTTCCCTCTGACTTTGGCTTAGGTACTTCATGCTCCTGAGTAGCCAGAGCAGCCTTACCCTGCCTGATGAACAGGTACCATCTCAGTATGGTTTTTTGCTTCAGACTTTAGAATCTTAGAGAAACTGAGGTTTACATGGACCTCTAGAGGGATGTACTTCTGCCTCCTACTTGGAGTAGGGCCACCTCCAAAGTTAGATCAGGTTGCTTAGGGCCTTCTCCTGTCTGTGGTTGACTATCTCTGAGGGCAAAGGTTCCACAGCATTTGAACAACCTTCTTTGGTGTTTCCCCCCTCTCACTGGAGCCTTTGTTCCTCGAATTAAGCTGTCCAGCAGGTCTATTGAGGCACTTGGCCCCAGTGTCCAAACTAGCCAAAAGGCGCTATTATTTTTTTCAGCCTGTGAGCCAGGTATTCCCAGAGAATGTCTCCCTTCCCTACACTCCCTCTTCACCCAAGACATGCAGTCATGGGATGCAGGAGGGGCATGCAGTTGGCTTGAACAGCTAAGTGGTGCTTCTGCCTTCTGCAGTGCAGATGTAGACACAGCCTCTCGGGCTTGCTGCTGAGCCTTTCAAGTGCTGGATTTAGGATTGCTGCCTGCCAGCTGAGTGACCTTCTGTGAAAATGCCTTTAGAAACTGACCTAAGCCTGCTGTAGCATCCAGACTGGAAGGGAAGGGTGTGGCTCTTTTCCTTTTGGGGTGGTTGTTCTAAGATAAACTCTTGCACTTGGCACAGTGAAGGCAAACTTGGCAAAGTGAGGAATGGTGACTCTGAAGTGCACCTTAGCCAAAGCAAAGTAGTGACACAAGCCTTTCTAATCAACTTCCCCTGTTCCAGCATGTTCTTCAGCTGGGATTAGAGTGAACACAGTCCCTGCAGTTCATATACAAGAGAGCTCTCAGCAACCTGCAGTCCCTCAATGCATGTGCTGGCTCCTGTTTTCCCTTGAAGAAATGAATCTACAGCCTCTGAATTGCAACTGTAAAAATACTGGAAATAGCTGGTCCTCTGTCTTACAGTGGATGTAGCCAGGAAAGAATGCCAAAATTACCTCTCTAGCCCTCATCTTCCCTGGGGCTGAACCATGGAAGCAACCTGGCACATAGAGCCTTGGTTCTTGCAGAGGTTGTCATGGTGGCAGAAGCAGAGATTTGGGATCATTCAGTGACCAAGACCTCTCCAGTGAAAATTTGCTGGGAACAGCACCAGGCCTGTATTTATATAACTCCAAGCTATGCTGTAAGCAAGCCACTTCAAACCCTTGGGATTCAGAGATATCTTTACCGTCCCCAGGGCCACTGAGCAAGGCCTGTCTGGCAAACAGGTTATTTCCATGACAGCAGGCTTTGGTTGCTGGAGCAGGGAGGCCCCAGGGTTCATCCTCTTCAGCAAAGTATTAAGCTGAGCCATATACAACTTGCTGCTCTACTATTTTTTTTTATTATTATTTAAATTGAGACAGATCATGGAAGGTGTGTGGTTTCAGTGCAGCTTGTAATGGTTGTTCACTGTTGTTCAGGATTCAGCATACTAATGGCAGTAGATAAACGTACTCAACAGTGTTGGTGGACTCTGTGTGGGCATGATTGAAAAAGGCTAAAACCATCCTCTTAAAACTCCTCTTACAAATAGGGTGCTCTTATAAATTGTATTACACTATGATTCAAGAAGTGGCATGTTTTACAGAGCTTGCATGGTTAGCAGAGCCACAATAAAAATAAAAAAAAGAGGATTTCACAACCTTTGTTGTTTCAATTCTGTGATTGAGAAGGGACTACCACAGCCACAAAAATGATGGAACTGGATTGGGTCAAAGGTCTGGCTGATCTGATGTGCAGTCCATGTGACAGAGTGGGCAGTGGTACCAGTGTAAGGAAAAGATCAAAGGACAAGGAAGCAAATCCAATAGCAGGGACAATTATTATTACAATACCTTGTATGTAGCATCCAACTTACTGTGCCTTATAACTAGCAGGCTTTTGGAGCCACAAGTGGACCTTCTGTCCATAACTGGCTGATGTGGCTTTTTCTTTCCATTATTTAGGTTGTGGAGGCCTTTCCCTTTTTGAACACATTTAGATTTATAACATTCTGGCACCCTATGGCAGAGTTCCACTCCTGCACTATAACTCTGTTGTAGAAAAATGCATTTTGCTTATCTTAATCTAATCTAATGTGTCCTATTCTTATTCAATAATCCTTTTATCTTGTGTTGGAAATGTTAAGTGTTGGCCCCTCTTCTTTTCTGCCTTCTAACTGAGAGCTCTGTCATTCCATAGAATTTTCATAGCTGATGAGGAAACAAAGAAGAAGAATGGGACTTGCCATGTTAGGAGGTGAAAATGTACAGGAGAAAGAAAGAAAAAAAGAAAGAGCCCACAATTTAAATGAAAGACAGACAAAATTGGATAAATTCTCTTCTCAGAAAGTGAGATAAGATGGAGATTTTAGTAACTTCCCCTAAATTCCACAAGATGAGTATAACAGGAATGCAATGAAACCTCCACATTTCCAGTGAAGTACTTTAATGATAAGATCATTTCGCTGCTGATGTTTTCTCAAGTACTCCGTGACTTCCTAATATGTAGTAGCTTTTAGAAAAACCTTCCACCAAAAAGAAGTTTGTGAGCTTGCCTTGGGAAATTCAAATGCAGAGTGTGTACCCTACTGAAGTCCTTGGTTCTGACTGAAATAGTAAGCTTGATCCTTTCCCCTCCATTTTAGATGTTTGAAGAGCTGAGGTCCTTTTTGAAGTCCTTTTTGCACTCAACAAGCACGTAATTCTTAAATAAGCCAAGTTGCAGGCATCTTGCAAGACTGCAGAGTTTGATTTGTTTGTGTCATGCAAGGTCTCCTTCTTTGTGAGACTCTGAGTTCAGAGTCAAAGCCAGAACAAAACATTTTTATATGAGTTGTCAGAGATGTCACTTCATTCTCTAAAGGTCTAAATGATTATCCAAATTGTCCTTTTCTGTGGGTATGGGCTCATTTACTGAGAGGCAAAGTTTCTCCAAAATTGTTTCTTTAGATGTGGAGGAGGCTGGAAAGGAGCACTCAACAAATGAAAGTGTTCTTTTCAGATCCACTTTGCTGATTTTGTATTTTGTGTCAATAGAAGCTTCTCTTTGAGTCTCTTGGAATTCTGGAAGGATTCAAACACACTTCAAATAGCATCAGCTGTCTGAAGACTCTGATTCACCTCATGCAAATAAAGCCATTGCATTCAGTAGTAACTTAGCTTTTGGTTACTGGGTTAGGGATCACTGACTATTTAAAATTAAATCCTGGTGCCAACTGAAGAAAATCACAGTGAGTTTGGTGAGGCCTGTAATACCTAACTGCCATGGTTAAAGTGAACAAGTAGAATAGTATGTTGCAAAAAAACAAAAAAACAAAAGCTAGATTTTCCCCATCTTTACTCAAGAGCTTTAACCCTAGTCAGAGCTAGTTAAAGTTTGTTTAATTTCTTTCAGTTTCAGCAAAAGTGAAACAGTTAGTTTCTGTCCTGTGCCCAGAGGCAAAAAAACTCCCTAGTATGGAAATGTAAACCTGCATTTTGTTGATCTGAGTTGTTATCAGTATCACAGGCTAAGGACTGTAATTTTCTAACGATTGTGTAAAACTGAAGTGGCTCTCCTATTAAGCTTGAATGTAAGACAAATGACTAAAATTAGGAATTGATTTATTTACAACTACGAGCTTAAGTTTGAGGTGATGTGACATGAGTGTTGCAATTAGTGTGAATGCTGTAGTTCTCTGGGAGCCTTCTCTAGCAAAGCTCTTTGTAGCTTTACCCTATACCCAGAATTACTGCTCAAAATATATAATAGATTCAGGAGTCAGCAGCAAATTATTAGCACTAAGCAACCCCACATTTTCTTTGAATGACTTAATCTACTTAGAGCTCCCCATTCAGACGGGCACTCAGGGATACCCTGAACTATAAGCACATTGTTTAAATCCACAGACTTCCATTGGATTTAACAGGTCTTAAAGCTCAGGCTGTACTTAGGGAACCTACTGTACAGGGGACCTATAGAATAACACGGGCAGGTGACAGTGCTTTAAAAAGCAGTGCCAGTGTGAGCCAAGCACAGCCGGAGTCTTGAAATCTGACAGCCCTAAAAAGCAATAGACAGCTCAGAAATTAAAGAAATTTGTTTGAACTTTGATTCAAACTCTGCCTGGACTGGGGAATGTGCTTATCCCTGTGTATGCCTGCACATCCTCCCCAGATCTGTGCGGGTTCAAGGTGAGTTTTTGTCACATCTCAGACTGTGTGACTTGCATGACATATTCCAGGATAGCTACCAGCAGTTCCTCAGCTTGAGTCGCAAATAAGATAGAGAGGTCTGCTTTTATGATGAGTCAGGAAACCCTGCTGAGGTGTTTCTGGACATGGCTGTGCAGTTGCCTAGTTTGAAACTATCCCATGCCAAAGCATAAGGTGTTAACCTGTGCCAGAAGACAAGTGAGCATTGTGCAGTTTTTTGTTCTTAACCCCACTGAGCAGCTTTGTGTGGAGTTTGTTTCCCAAGATACAAGGCCATACGCCTTGATTCCAGTGGTTTTCTGGTTTTAGCTACTGGGTGTTCTGTGCAGAGAGCAGACTGTGCTGGAGCATCCAGCACATCAACTGGTGTTCACTGGACTTGGGGAAGATGGCTTTTGTTATGTATAGTGGCCTGCAGCAAAAACATCTTTTTTTTTTTTTTTTTTTTTTTTTTTTTTCTGATAGACAGACTGGTTTAGCTGGAGCTCAGCCCTGATAACCTGTCCATCTTTTCTGTTGAGAAATATTTGTGCTGCGCACACCTTTTGGACTTCCTACATGAGCTGTCCCTTGCACAAATGTGCTGGTACTGAAGCTAGGTGGGCATTAATAAGGGGGTGAAATTAGCTCCTATTAGGGGAGAGAAAAGGGTGCCCTTTCCCTTCTCCATCAGAATGAGGATGGCTTTTCATTGTGTGTCTGGGAGACAGTCTTTTGGATTGCTTTCTCTTTGTTTCTTAGACCTGCTCAAATCCTTACAAATTAGTTTTGGTGTTGGTCTTGAAGAGTTAGAGGTAAATCTTAACAGCAGAGTTGACAAAGCTAAGCTAAGAAGAATGCAGACAGGCAGATAGCTCTGCAGGTGGAAAGTTACCCTGATTTCAGAAAACCATTTCAGATGGATTGGTTGGGAGTGTTATCAGCAACACAGGCTATTAGCATTAGAGCTCTGTGCTCAGGGGGTATATTTGCTGTCATATCATCCGTTTCCCCTCTTGCTCCCAGATCCAAGCACTGGCCCAGTAATAGCCTGATATGTGCTGCTCCCTGCTCTGCAGCCACAATCCAGCACTATGACATGCAGCCTCTGAAAGTGGAGGCATTGAGGAGGCCTTTTGGGTGCACAATTGCCAATACAAAAGAGGAGGACATAATGATATATGTATAAAATATGACAGTGCCTCTCTTTAAAACTCACATTGAGATAAAATAATGGAATGACTCGTTTTAGTTCACCTCTGCAATAGAAATCCTTTGAAGTTGTTTCCCCTGGTATAATAATAAGAATGTTGTGAAGGCTTGAGTTTCTACAGACTCACCCGTCTATGCTTCAAATAGGATAAAGGGAAAAATGTATTTATTGTGAAAAATGTATTTTGAACTCTTTGATAATGCAGATGAGGTGCCTTGTCAGAAGGCAGAATGGAAGTCTGCAATGTCCAACAAATCCTAGTTCCTGCTGTTATCTGCTAACCCTGAGCAAGAGATCGTGTCTTGCCCTTCCAGGCTCTGCACAGTTCAGTTTGGCATCACTGTGTCAGTATTTAAATAACTGCATGAACTACAGCACCTCAGAGGCTTTTTGCACCCAAATGTTCAAAGTTTACAGGTTTTTGGGGAGGGGGAAGAGGAGGGAGAAAAATAATTAATCCAAAGGAACTGAAACAGTTAAGGAACGTTTTGGTGACTTTGGAAGGTTTTGTGTCAAACTGCTCTGGCTTGACACTGGAAGGGACTGGTGCTTCTGCTGACACCAAGTTCCCTCAGAAAAGCAACACTGGTACCCATAGCTTCCAGTACCTGCTGGGAGAGAAATATCTGGGATACAGCAGGGTGTCAAGATGTGTGTCTGATTTCAAGCCTCCACAGTCAGAGTCAAAACAGATAAACATAAAAAAGTCTTTCTGGTTTCTCTTTGGCTTGCTTTCTGTCCTTATTATCCTGGGCATCCTTTGGCACACCATTAAGCAATGCAATACAATATGTGCTACACTCCTTCTTACATTCCTGGGGCTTTTCAAAAACCCAAGAGGCAATATCTTACTCTATCAGCTTCTGTTGTATTAGGCTTATTTAAATACACTCCTACTGCTTTCTATCCTTGTTAAGTTTTGTTGGAGAGAAATACCAAAATGCTTACCTTATACACTTTAGCGTCCCTGAACTACAAATACAAATACTGGATTTTAGTGAAGTACTAGTTTAGCTCTATGTCTGTTTGTAGGTATGATTTTTATGTTAAGAACTGATTATTTATCAGAAGAGTAGCCATATTACCATCTGTCACAAATGCATACTGTTACAGAACAATCAGAATGACCACATGACCAGTGTGTGTGGGCCTTGGGAGTGGATCTCACACTCTCCAGGCTGGGGACAATTCACCCAACAAAGTGTAAGGCATGGCATGATTTCTTCATTGCCCAGCCAGTGGCCCACTCAGTGGCTTCAAGAAAACTAATCTGCCCTGCATCTTATCTTCCTCAACTGCAAAATAAACAGTGGTGATGCTTCACTTCCTTGGTATTAAGCTAGCCTAATAAATTTCAAATAACTCCATTTTGAGCTCTTTGCTGAGAAGGCACTGAAGTAATTCAGAGTTATCTAATTAGATACAGCATTGTGCTGCCAACCAAGATGTTTTCAGCTGAACCAGTCCATTATGTTACAGAAATGCATAGGAAGAGGAAACACCACTTCACAGAAAGTTAAATATTGAAAGACTACCAAACAAAGTGACTGGATTTTCCTTTGTCTAGAGGTCATTGGGTAATGCTATGGGGAAAAAGAACAAGACACAGTGGAAGTTTAGTGGGGCTTTTCCTGGTCTATCCTGAGCTTCTGGTAAGCTGCAGTTCAGGGACTACCTTGAGAAAGGATGTTCATTTGAACAATTATGTTTCATCCGCTATGATGGGGACATTTTCCACAAACTTGGAATGTAAACCAATAATTTTGTTTCTTAAGCTGTTGATAGCGCTGAGTTCTGGTTTAATAGGTGTTGTGTGAAAAGAGCATTTCCTTCTGTTTCAAACTTGCCTTCTAGCTTTGTTTGGTTCTCCCTATTATTTCTTGTGCTTACAAGAAACAGTGACTCATCGCTTCCTTACATTCCCTGGCTCGTTTGTGATTTTAGAGACCTTGGGCATATCTGCATGGCCCCTCCTTGTTGTTGTTCCCTTCTGTCCAGGGAGTCCCATTTAGCAGGAAAGTGCAAGTTCCAAGCCTAGCACAGCGAGTTGGCAGCAATCCTTGATCTGGTGATTTTAATCAAAGCTGTGCCTTGACTGTGCTTCCAGGTTCAGGCAAGTCGTTGCGGAGTACGAACCAGAAGCACAGGAAGTATCCCGGCTCTTCCGCTCCGTCCTGCAGGAAGCTGCTGAGAAGATCAAAGAGGAGGAAGAGGCCAAGAAGCTTGCAAAGCAGTGGAACACAAAGAATAGAACCAGCCTCTCCTTAACAACATTTAAGTCTCGGTCCAGGATTTCCCCATTCATCAGTGACATCAAGACCATCTCTGAGGATGTGGAACGGGGCACCCAACCCAACAGGAGGGTTTGGAGCATGCCAGAATTTCGGAACACCAAGGATTTCTGACTCTGTACTGAATAAGGTTTTTAGACACTGGTCTTTCAAAATCCCAGTTAACCCTTTTTTAACTCTACTGTTTCTTTTCTTTTCCATCTCTCTTTTCCTGCCTGTCTCTGTCTTGGAAGCTGTGTTCTTAGTAACTGCTGTTGACACCTGCAGTCTGTGACACCATTTATTACCAAACATGGTAGCCTTTCCTTTAACTCAGTAGCTATCCAGTAACCTTAAGGGCAAGGCTCACTTACTCTCATTTTTATTACTGCTTTCTTGTGGAAAATGAATTAGTTTTGCTATGTCTGTCTTCTCCCTTTCCCCTCCAGCCTGGATGTAGTTATCTATAAAAACTTTTGGCTCAAGCTACTGAGAGCTGCTGGCTGGACCAATCTTGCTGAAAGCAAGACAGCCACTTAAATGAGTGAGGCTTGCAGGATCGGGCTTGTGAATTAAAGCTAGTATCTGATTTGGAAGTGAACTTCCTTTTCCAACTAACAGCCTTCCTCAGTGCTACAACAAACTTCACAGGTAACCTCAGCACTGCTCTTGATCTACTTTTTTGCTGACAGTTCACATATCCACCTGAGTAGAAACAGACACAAGCTTTTTGAGATTAAAGACCAATCATGTTCCACAACCAACAGTTTATGCATGTTCAAGTTTCTTGGGTACTTTCTCTTTTGTGCAGCAGAACCCCCTGAACCTTGCATCTGCAGAGTAGATAGAAGTGTATCAACCTGCTCTGTAGATATACAGGTGGATACCTCAGGGCTAAGTGCTGTTCTGGGGCCTCAGTGCTCTGTGTTGCTGAGCTAGGTGCTCCACCCTACACCCCAGAAATAACTCAGTGGGCTGAAACAGATGTTTATGGCCAAGCCTGAAAAAGGGCTGAAGTATCCATGTAAAGGGAAGGTTGAAGGGACTCAGCATTCATCTCCAGGACTCTCTGTACAGTGGCAGCAGTTGAGATCATCTGAACATTTTGCTGCTGTGAGTGACTGAAGTGCTCTGGCAGATGAAGGTTCTTCTAAGACCTTGAAGAGACAGGAAAATGCCACTAAGGAAAAGCTGCTAGGCCCTAACTCAGCATGTAGGGAGAGCTCTCACCAGCAAAGAGAACAAACAGTAGGGCACGCTGTGAAAGTCAAGTGTCCTGCAGAGACCCCAAGGGCTAAGATGCTTTGTGGTGACCAATGGGAGATTTGAGGGATTTGCTTGTATGACTGGCTTTTGGGGAATCATCTCAGTGGGGTATAGCCTCCTGGAGGACCCTGTAGCTTTGTTGTTCTTTTGTCCGTTTCCAGCTATTTTTCCCTGGGGATTTTTGCAACAGCATGTGGGTTCTACAGCCAAGATTAAAACCCTTTGAAGCTGTGCCAACTCTGGGAAGAATTCCAGTACATGAAATCTATCCTAGACTACAAATGTGCAGTTTCTTCCAGAGATGGAGGAAGGCAGCATAAAACAAAGATCAAGATCAACCTCCCCTGAGAGCTCTCTGAGACTGGGATTCTGACTCTTCCTCTCTCCTCTCTGGGCTATGTAGAACTGAAGACAAAGCTTTCTTACTAGCACCAGGCCACAATTTCTATCCTTTGGTAAACATTGCTGCCAGCAGCCCTCCTAGGGACAGAGAGCAGCTCACTTTTAATCAAAAAGTCAGAGCTTCCAAATACAGCGTGCAGTTTGGGACAGGCTATTTCAACTCTAGGTCAATGAGGGAGAGTTTAAAGCCTTCTGACAATCAGCTTAGTGTTATTCAGCCATATGTCCTTGTGAAGTAATGTGATTGTGTATATGAAGTAAAAACCAAGGCTTGACATACTTAGCATCTAGAAGCGTCTAGAAGATGTGGGATCTCTAGGAAGGGGACTACACCACAATTCACAGAAACTATTCTTATTTGGAAAAGAGTCAGCCATACTTTTTTTATATATTTGCAAGCCACTGTATGGTACTGAAGACTGAGATGAGTTGATGAATTTCATGCTGCGGCTCTGTATTCATTTTGTTTGCACTTATGTTCTGTTTGACGCCTTCAGTATTGACCGCATCGATGCGATGTTTGATGGACTGCTGGGAGACATGGGACATTCTGACACACTGCCACAAAGCTCTTTGTTACAGCACAGTGTCAGTAGTATGCTCACTCTTTCTTAAGGAGAATCAGCAGTAAGTAACTTCCCTGCAGCAATGTACTAAGCCAAGGAAATCACTGAAGGGTGTTCACACTATCACAGCAGCCTGTGATCGTGCTGTGCCCTTCATTAACAACTTCCAGCTGGCAGACACCATTCTTGTGCAGCAAAGGAGACAGATCTGACCTTTGCTCAAAGCCCTGCATGTTATGGAGGCCAGGCTGTGGCAGTGCTTGTGACAGTTGTTTTGCCTCAACTTGCCTATCATTTCTAATTCCACAATAAAATGTAATCCAAACTCTTGAATGGTATCACTCTCCCTGTACAACTTCTGGAAGTTACACTGGGTTCAAAATAGGATCTGATGACAGATGGACACTGAGAAACCAAGCTATGAGATATTTATTCTTACTCCATGCTATCTAGTACTCTTACAGGGGTGGAAGCAGTACCATGTTTGCCTGCCTGCCTTGGAGACTGACTGAGCTCCTGCATTGTGCAAGCAGCAGCAGGTACTAAAGCAGAGCTGGGAGGTGATCAGGGCACACAACTGCTGCACTGCTTGTGGTGTTCGTATTTCTGAGAAATGCTGTAGACTGAACCTTAAATGATCCTCTGGTCTCAGTGTACAGGAAAAGCTATGCACTCATGTTTGTCTTGTCCTAATTCCACATTTGGTGTGGCTAAATTAGTGTCAGTTCATTTCATCCTCCTGCATGGAGGATGAAATGAAATGAGGATCATGAAATTCCCGACTGTCCCCACTTACTGTGCTATAGTCCATGGCACTGGGCACACAAGCAGGCTAACCATATTGTTTCTGGCTAAAGCCAACCCAAATGATCCATTGCAGGTGGCTCACAAACCATAAATCTGGACTAATGGTCTGAAATAAACTCATGAAACTTGCGTCGTGTGACGATCAGGTCCTCATTGTTAACTGTCTGACTCTACTGCTTTGCTCCTCCTGGGCTGCGCTACTTGCTAGTGTAGAAAAACAAACAAAAAAAAATCTTGATGAGACCCTCTGATCTGTTTTTTAGCACCTCCTGAGAGCTCATCCTGTGTCTTAATTCTTTAAGGAGAATGAAACACTAACTAGCAACACATCATCACTAACAAGCAGAAGTGAACTGAACAGGAATCATCCTAAATCCTCAAACATTCTCTCAGAACTGAGCAAGGCTTTTGGTATCAGCTCAGAGCATCACAGTTGCCCCATTGCTGACAGTGTTGTGCTGTCCAAAGGACACTGTCACACCCAGGAAAAAGCAGTCCTACACTTGCTATACCTTCTAATAAGTAATGGCAGCAGCTCAGCCACACTGCTCATCTTCCAGGGGCTGGCACTCCTTAGAGCCACTACTCTCCTGAGGGAGGCTGTGCAGCCCTGCTCCTGTGGCTTCTAGAGGTGAGCCTTACCACAGGCTGAAAGCCAGAAAGGATGTGCAGCACGAGCTGAGGTTCCTCACCCATATCAGCACAGAGTTCAGGCAGCTGTCATGCCATGGGGAATTGGGAGTAAGCTCTGAGGGAAATACCTGTCTGCTGACACTGCACTGTTTACACATTTCCACACAGAACCTTGGAGAATTAAAGCAAAGCTGTGGAATATAAACCAATTTATTTGTACTTGTTGTCTTTAATTAAAGATCTCCTGAAATATAATCTGTCTGTATCTAGCCAAACACAACAGCTGTTCCACCACCCTACTGTGTTTGTATCAAAGCAGGAAGGCACTTGATGGTAAATGCACTTGATCTAAACAAAAAAACCTCCATCCTCTCTCTACAGGCTACACATGCAACTGCCCACCATCTATCTTGCTACCTCTATCTTGCTACCAGATCTCAAGATATAAGGTGATAAATAACCAGGATTAAGCAATTGCAAAGGTCTGAAGTTCTCTGAAGCTACATGGTCTGCAGATACAACCTGAAATGAAGTCTTCATCAGCGTGCTCCCGAGCACGTCTTACATTAACCAGTATTACCACAAAATGAGATGAGAGACAAAATGGGTGTTTTGTCTCCAGATACTTTTGAGTCACTCTGTTGATTCTATACCTGATCCTCTGTACTGGAACACTTTAATATCATCAGATGGTCCCTGATGGCTCAGGGCTCCCTGTGCTAAGAATCATATATACAAAGCAAGCATGTGTTTAACACAAGGTACCTTTCCTCCCTACATGAGGTATTACTGAAGCATGAATTGCATTGCTTAGCACATTCTGCACATCAGACAGATGAGTGGTTCCAAAAGGGGACTGTGTGAGTACAGGGGGTTAGTAAACCACAATGTTCTAGATGCAGCCTATAGCACAGGGCTTGAGCTACTCCTTGCCAGAAGCTGTGGACAAGCAAATCTGTATTGTTGCTTACACTACTTCCCCCAGACATTGCTGTAAGGCCTCTCCCAGGAGGAAAACTACAGTTTGACCAAATGGCCACTCTGATATTCCTGTGTTCTGCTACGCCTCCCTGCTAAAGGACATGGTACTGTAGTTTAGTCCAAAAAATCGTTCTGAGAAGAACTGGACTGCATCAGTCACAGCCTTTTTGGTTGTGCCCTGCAATAGAGGAAGGGCTATTAGTAACTCACTCAGTTCCACCCACCTGTGCCAGGCAGAGACATCGTAATTTCAGTGCCTGCCTTTCCCTGGTACTGCTGTCTGTGTGGGGGCTGTTGGCACAAGGGACCTCTTGTTCCCTTTGCATGGTCAGACAAGCCATGTCTCAAGCTGGCTTAAATCAGAAAGATGCTCTGCTGGCCCTGAGTGCTGGGTCTTGGGCCCAGGTCTCCCAATGACTACCAGGTATTTTCTGTGCATTTGCTGCACAAAGATATTCTCAGACTAAGGGGAAATCCTTAGGATGAGATCTTAAAGAACATGACAGAAAGGTGAGAGAGACCTACAAGAACACACTGTATACACTGTCACTGGACACTTCATAATATTATAAATTGTTAGGGTCCTGGCTAGTAGATTATTCCACAGATTACAGTACTTTGCCTCTATATTTTAGCCACAGACACATGTTGCCTCTACTAAATAAATGTAATGTAACTCAGGAGCAGAGACACTAAAGTGAGGAAAAGAGCTCTGTGTTTTTGATACCAGAGTATCTGCTCTCAGAATGTGGTTACTATTACATCTGTTTAGTGTTCACAATGCTGTATCCTCAGAGGCCTCTATCAGGTCACAGACCATCTGCAGTACTTTTCCAACCTGATTCTTTCCAGTGTCAGGTTGCCTAAAGCAACAGATTGCACTTAATTTGGTCTGAAGACTATTTAAATAACCAGTTGTGTTATGAAACACACTTTATGTTAGTGAGTTTTCTTTCTGTATTCTGGTATTTAGGGGATGGAGGAAAGCAGAGTGAAGTTTCTGAAAGCTCAGCAGCCCCAGGTAGGGTGGTGCACCTTCCAGGCCCCTGCTGGCTCCCAGCAACCTGCTCCTGTTGTATTCAGCTGCTGAGAAGTTAAAGGCTTCCTTCTGCCTCTGGCACACAGGCACCAGCAGAAGAGACTATTGTCTGTCCTCAGCACAGCCAAGGGCAAGAAAGGAACAAAGACTGGATTAAATTCATAGGACATCAGTAACACATGTTCCCCATAAACAACCATAATTAGGTATTTGCGGACTAATTATAGGGTTTCAGAATAAGAAAGTGCAGAGCCAATGTCCAAAGGTAAAAAAATAATAATTAAAAAAAAGATTTCTGTGACATTCCAGCTGGACAGCATTGCCACCTACCGGCAGATATTCCAGCACCGACCAAACACGGAACAGGCAGCAGCTTCCTAACCAGGCTTTTCCTGACAGATGCAGGTTCCTCACCCTCACATCACTGTTCTGTCACCTGTAGAGCAGCTCACGAGTGGAGAATAAAGCGAACATAAGTGATGTTCAGCACCTGAGAGGAAGATGGCACCAGTGGCCAGCATGCTGGCATGGGAACAGCTGCCATCATAAACACTGTGCCTCTCTGGCTGGGCAGTAATGATGTTCTTCATGCTGCTCCCAAGGACACCCAAGAGGCTTCCTCAGACCCCTCAGCACCATGTCCTGCTCGTCCACCAGACAACACTGCATGAGTCATATTCCTGAAGCACAATTTAAGACTGAAACTGAACAGGGAGAAAAAAATACCTGTGGTCAACAGGCAAATAAATCACAATCTCAGCACTGGACAGTACTTTGGATGATCTTGTCCAGAGACAGAACTACGTAGATGGGTGCTTGATGGGTGCAGTAATTTTAAGAAGCAGGTCCTCAAAAACTCATCACCTTACAGCTTCAAATATAACTAAATGCAAACTGGAGGATTCTCAGGTGTCCCCAGGACCTCATTCCTTTAGGAAAACCCATTACGACATAAAATCCAGCCATTCCACGGAGTCCTCAAATGACAGTGGAGGTCCCAACCTTGAGTGTAGAACCAGAACTTCAGAAACTTGTTTCTAAATACACACAGCAGAGACCATGAGGAGTGTGTTTAACACATGAAAGGACATCAGAGCTCCACAAGCCATCAAGGCCCCTGCCCACACCAGGGCAGGTTCAGCAGGTGACCCCAGGGCAAGTCACTGCAGCCTCTCTGACCTCAGCTCTTCCACTGCATGTAGAGCTCACTGTTTTTCCTGCTGCAGAGGATGACTGGGAATGATACATTCCTGCAGCATGAAACCCCAAATACACCCAAACAGCACATCCAAACCTGCCCAATACTGAACACTGAACTGTTACCAAAATGGCAGGCCCTGCTCAGCTCTGCAGGATTAGACACTTTGGTTCCATGGAGCCAGGTACTTCCGAGTCAATATGGCATTTATCAGTATTTCCTCAGCTTTTCATCTCTGCTTTTCATCTTTGCATCTCTGTTTTTGTGTGGGCAAAAGAGTGATGTTCAAGCTAACCCTAAAGGAAATGAGTAACAAAGGACCGCACTGCCCACAAGAACTTTAAACAGTGCCAAGGAAGATGGGCATGGCAGCAGCAGCTCAGAGAATCTATTCTTCCTCTCCTTCCCACGACAGTGACTTCTGTTTCTGAAAATTCTGCTAAAAAACTCAGTTGAGTTCTGCATGATTCTCAGAATAGAAAATGGTGCAGAGCACAGAAGGTGAGTGTGATAGGGAAGACTGTCACACACACACACACACCCTCACACAAAAGGCAGGTTTCACAGCTGAAAGACTTCTATCATTCAGCATTTTAGGAAGAACCTCAACATGCCCAGTCAGGTAAGCTTCTGCAGCCCCAGCTTCATCACCTGACCTCTGCCCCATGACTTCTGAGGCAGCCATTTCCCTGTCTCTACCTCACACCTTTCCACTGCTCTACTGTTCCAGTTTTCACCTTTGCTCATGACACACACTTCTTGCTAGACCTGGCAGCAAGTCTCTCTATCAGCCATGTGTGTAACAGGTTAACATCCCACGCCACTTCACAGTTCCCTCATGCAAATTTCTCAACCTGATTTTCACCACATTCTTACTGTTGTAACCTTCTCATCTGGTTCAGCCTGTGGTGCAGCTGCCACAACAGGGAGCTGAAGCAGTATTAAGAAGCTATGCTTTAGTGAAAAGGTCAGTGAAATGAACTTCTTCCCTCAGGGTGCAAGGCTTGGAAAATTATTCTCGCTGTAAGGGCCTGTGCTCACTAGGGAGGACTGGAATCTGTTGGCCTTTTCCCAACAGCAGCCTCAAAGCTACTCAGTCCCAAGAAGATGCACAGGGTGTCAGTGCTTGTGGGGAAAGATGGAGAAGGGAAGCATGCAAGATAACTCAAACCTCTTTAGAAACCTGAGAATCTACATGGAGATGGGTAGGACAGAAAAGGAGGCTTATAAAAGCAGCAACTGCTGGAATGTTTCAGAGAGATCACTTGTAACTGGGCAGGAGAGAATAAAGCAGAATCACTGCCACAGAGTTTAAGCAGCTCGGTTTTCTAGAAGAAATGATAGTTTAGAAGAAAATGTTGGCACAGAAATATTTTAAAACATCACCAAAGCATACCCAGCATGTCAAGAAAAATAAACAGAAAATTTCTGTCCTGATCACACACCAAAAAAGGTTTGTTTTTAAGAAGAAATAGTTTGACTCATTTTTGTACCATGAGAGACAACTACCAAACTCTAAAGAAAGAGCAGTCCACATCATATCACTAAAGCCCCTTTGCCTTTTCCATACTAATGCGGAAGAGGGCAGGAGTTTTTATATCTGACCAAGACAACAAAAAGCCAATTATTTAAACTAAGTATGAACCTTCCAACCAATGCAGTTCTTTACAACTCTTTCGATTTCCTATTCCTATTTAATTGCCATCTTCCAAATTTCAACTCCCTACCCCACACCAAGTTTTCCAAAATTACACTGTCTTTATATAAAATAGAACCTAGGGAATGGGAAGGTTGTTGTCTTCTAAGAGTGTGTTTGGGATTAACCTTGTTATGCAAAGTCCAGAGACCAAAGCTGCTTATGTGGGCAAGATGCTTTGACATCACTAGCTCGAAAACACCACAGTAGCATAAATCAAAGCATAATCCCCAAGATAAATAAAAGGGGTTTTCTTGTTTGGTTGGATTTTTTCCCCCCAGTGACACTTCAGAACAGTGCTTTAAAAAAAACCCTTTCCATTGTTGGATTAAAAGTCAAGGAAACTTCATTTCTTACCTTTGTTTTTGCAAGTTTTACGATCATAAGGATGTAAGGAGTTGCTCTGCTGGATCAGGGCTTTAGTCTCTAAAGAGTTACATCTCTGCAACAACTACAAAATGCTTCCCAACAAAAGCAAACTAGGGAAAGGAGAGGATTCTAGCATCTTCAGAAGGTTTCACACATCAAAACAGTTATAAAATTATCCCTTGAGCAACAGTACACGTCTTCAGGTTTACTTCAAAACACCGCAGCAGACACAGAGAGAGTTTTCCATTTGCTCTTTAATGAACTCCCCCCACTCTGACTGCTGTACACTTGATGCTCTTGTCAAAGTCAACTCCCCTTGGGTCCTTCCTTCAGGCATTCCTAAACTATAGCTCCTGAGGAGCACCTGCTTCATGAGTGATTCAAGTGGAACTCCCACAGCAGGGTTATGTACAGAGGGGCCTGCTGGGTAACCAAGGAAGGAAGCATGCAGGCACTGAGCAAATTACCACAGCTGGCACACCCACGAGCTGTGCCGGGCTCCAGCTGCCTGTCCAGACCTGTCTCATCCCACAGTGGACTGTCAACAGACCTGTGAAGTCACTGTCACTGCCTGCCTCAACACTGTTCCACAGCTCTTTCTCCATCAGGATGTCGATGCTGCTGCGTCTTGCTGCACTTCAAAGAGAGAAAGATTTGATACATGGCTCACAGGATCAGAAAAGCAGGCCATAGCTCCAGAGCTTTTAGTCTAGGAACTGCAACTCCAGATGTGGGGGGTAAACTATCTATTATGAGCTCAAAAACTGATTCAGACAAACAAACAAAACCAGAGACCTTTCCTGCTTCTGTTTTAGGATAAATATAATTTGGTACCATTATTGCTCTAGAGTATTTTGCTGTTATATTTTCTAATGACAGAGAGCAATAAACTGTCCAGAGAAACACCGCATCTCAAATTCTGAAAGAAAATAACATATTAGTGAATCAACTTTCAAAAAAAAAATCATTTATGTAAAAGGATGTTCTATTTACAAAGGTCAATTTGCTCTTTAGCATAAGCATAACCACTACCACAAAAAAAATATACATAAAAGAAACACCTCATCTTTCAAATAGACATTTACAAATACTCTGCTTAAACTACTAGAAAAATTAAGACATTTGAAATCAAGAGTGCATTCTGCATGCAGTTAGGATAGAAATTACATTGCTGGACTTCAGAGTGTCATTTCTTCTCATTGTGAACACATACTTAGGCTTTTCTAGAACACCACAGCCTGGCTGTTACCTTAGGAGCTCAAAAGGAGGATGTGGATCTCCATTAACAAGTTATTAGCTACTCTTTGTTTTGCCATTAAAAAAGGACATCCCATTTTTCCTCTTAGTAGGAAGGGTCTGGTCTTGTCCAACTTGGTGTCCTTTTCCCTGAGTTTCCCTTTAGTGTTCTGCTAGGATGATGGTTGGCTTGGTACATCTACCAGTCCTTGGTGAGCACTTTTCCCGTTACAAGGCAGAGTTCAGAAATTCCAGGAGCTGTGCACGGTTCCGGTCTCTCTGGAGAGCAGACAAACAGAGGCAGTGGTTGAACAGATGTGTACTCAGGAGGGTGGCCACAGCTCCCTGTTTTCTGTGGGGGTTTTCCCATCCCAAAGCAAGTGCCATTGATGCAGCTGGGTCTAACTAGCTACCAGTGAGGTGTGGGTGCCCAGGGGAAGTGCCAGGCAATGGCTACTGGGGACACAAGCTGTCACTATTCCATGAGACATTTCCTAAGTGGTTCCTTAAGGAGGCTGCACCGTGCAGCTCACAGCCTGCCCAGGAGGGAACTGAACAAGTACAACAGATGCTCCTCTCTGGTGGCTGAGGCAACTGTCACTGTACTCACAGCAAGTCCTGTGCTTTGGGAGGTATCTTTTTTTCTCTATGCATAAACAGCAGCTTATGCAGCACAACAAAACCCTGAATTTGGGTTCTTTCTTCACGTAAGAGATGGCCCAACTAGTCAATTCCAGCGTTTTTTATAAAAAAATTATTGAATCCTTAAATATTGTAAAGAATGGATGCTGTTCAATCGAGCAAGACTGTAGGCACCAATCAATAAAAAAGGATCAACATTAAATATTGTAACAAGAAGGTTACTGGAACAGAACTAGCAAACATTCTGCATAATTTAACACTTACTTTGGTGTCACAGAGAGAAAACAACGTGTTTTCAATCAAATTTAACTCAGAATGCTCAGGACTGCTTTAGAAGCTGTAGAATGAACTACTAGAGCTGAACTAGAATCTGCCAAGCTGGACACCTCAAGGAAGTAACATTTCCTGACCAGTATCAGAGCCCTCTGCAGGTCACCCTAAGGTGTGGAAATTGTTGAAGGTATTATTTAAGTGCTGAGTCCAAATATCCATAGCAGTAGCACACAACACTATCCATAGTATTTATTTCCCTGGGTATCTCAGCAAAAACATTTGACTGCTTTGAGAAAATGCAGGAGCATGTGGTTCTAATAATACTACTGGGTTTTTAAAAATTCCTCTCTAAATAAAGGTTAGTCTTGCATGTGTTAGAAAAACAGTAAAGTAGCAATTACCACAACTGAGCACAAGAGACTGAAAGAAGATGAGTACAATTAACACCAGTGTAAGGGAAAGCTACAAATTAGCTAATGATTAGAGGCTGAAATTCAAAGAACTTGCACAAGCATACTTTGGTTTATCTGCTCATGACTGAATATTCCAAGCATCTTCATAACAAAAAATCTGCTAAAAGAATGAATTAAAATTTCTCAGAGAGTATGACAACCACACTAAAAGCTACACTCAGTTTACAACTCCTAACTGCAAGACTCACTCTTCTACAAAAAATACTATTAGAAAAATATTAAAAGATACAGTATTTTTTCTTAGGGACATTTAAACTACTTAACTCTCACCTCTATATCTTCCTTAGTCTTCTTTATTTTCATCTTAATTTTCTTTCCGGTTATCATACTGTAGTTTTCATTCTTCTTTTTGTTTTTGAAGAACTGAAATGAGACCACATGTTAAAAAGACATAAGCTCTGTTCTGTACCATTACAAATCTTATGCAAAGACAATAATCTTTTATACTTCCTAACTGTCCACAACAACAGAGAGAGGTTTCTACTGGTTGATGACCAAACTGGTGTCTTATAAACATTTTTGACAGGAAGGATTAAGTATGTAGGTGAGAAATAAAACAGGGCTTCACACTCAGACCAGCATACCTTGGAAAGCTGGACAGGTCCTGTTTTTTCTTTCCTTTTCTTCTTTTCTTTCTTTTTCTTCATTTTGTTCTCCTTTTTCCTTTTCTACAAGAATAAGACATATGCTCTTATGCTTACAGACTAACAAGGGCAAAACCCCCCAAACTCACCAGGATCTCTCAAGGCCACTCAAGTCAAGACAGCCACTGCTGCTTGCCCTTGCCACTGCAGGACAAGCAGTAGAAAGTAATGCATCAGAGTTACCAACCCCTGGGACTCTGAGGAACAGAAAAAGTCTGATTTCCTGTTCTCTCTCTTTTAAAGTAACCCAAATACTTAAAACCACTGAAAATGGAAGAGAAAAATTACAACAGCATGAATTTACCACTCGCTTCTCTCACCAACTATAAAAAATTTCTTTTGACAAACTCTATAAAGTTATCAAGATTCCCCACTTCTCTTTTCTTCAGAGACTACTCTAAACTCCAGCTGGACCAGCAATGATCAGCAAAAGTAAATTTTAAATTATTTCTCTCTTTGTATAAAGTCAAGTGCCCATTTATCAGTTCAGCTAGCACAACCCTAAAAGCATGATATAGGTTTCCACAGACAGAAGCATTGTCTCATATGACACTGAAGGTTATTAAAATATAAAGAACTGTTTTGATGGTTAACTCTTTATTTCTCTTTGTAAACTTTTACCTTTTTGTTGTGTTTTTCTTTTTTCTTCTTCTTTGACTTAGACTTAGGAGAATCTAAAATTAAGGAAAAAAATAAACAACAAAATCAAGCCCTGTAAGTTTAGCATTCTGAAAAAGGCATTTGTTTTACAGGTAAGACACAGAGAAATGTGAAACACAAAGAAAATGCTTTAGTTCAGCTATATATATTGACACAGGTTGAACTAACTGAGAAAGAGAACACATTAAGTTACTTCCACTTACTGAGCTAACATGGAAACTGAAAATACCTGATTTACTGATTCTGCAGATGTGCCAGTGTCACCTTAGTCCTCAAAGTTACATGCTTAAAATGTTAAGACCCAAACAGGACTAAATCAAACCCACAACTCTGGTCTAGATAGACTGGGGAAATAAAAAAATCTATGTTTTGAAAATATAACAAATTGAGTGGCTTAAATACATACAGCACATTGTTACCAAGTAATATTTATTCGAATGGCAGTTTCTTTTTTGAAGGAATTCAAATTAGCTCAAGAACATTGCAAACTGTGTGTGAAGTGGCACCTTTACACACAATTGGAAAGAGTTATGAGAGAAACACCCTGAGGAAGCACCACTGGTATTCTGCACTGTCACTTTGTGGTGGTTTCGCCACTTTTACAACAAGCTTTCAATGCTCTCAGGAGTGCTATCAAAACTCAAAAACATTATGTGCATGTGGAGGAAGCTTACCTCTACTACTACTGGAAGAAGATGACCTTGATGATGAGTGTGATGAGGAGGAAGAAGTGGATGTACTGCTAGAAGATGATGTTGATGAAACAGACGAGGACCTGCTTCTGCTGCGCTTTCGTTTCCTTTTTTCTTTTCCTTAGGGCAACACAAAACAACAGTGACTACTAGTACCTGTGGCCTACAGAAATGACTCTTAGCAGAATTTAAACACGATAAACCCCAGTTTTGAGGGGTCGGTTGTGTTTTTTCCTGCACTTCCAGCGTGCCATGGTCTATTGCCATCAGCAAGCGACTGAACCCAGTAAGTGACACAGAGAGTGACACACAAAAACAAACACCGCAGAACAGCTACAGATCACAGCACCTACCCCGGGCCTTCAGCCCTTCTTCTGAGGTTGCACGCAGCGTTCTACTTTTTTCATCTTTCCTGTTATCCATATCTATTGAGAGGCAAAAGGACATTGGATAGTATCATTTCCAAACGAGGAGGGGGGGTGGAAAGGGCAGTGCAGAACCAGAGGAAAGGAGCGAGCACGCCCGAGGGCAGTGCCACAGGGTGGGACAGGTGGGAAGGGACCCGGGTGACCCACCCTGCCTGCTCCAGCAGGCTCATCCCGGAGCACACTGCACAGCAGCACCTCCCCACCATGACACCGCTCCACACTGCGGGGGCAGACCACCTGCAGGCTCACCGCCTTGCACCACGAACCGGAGGCCAGACCCGCGTTTGGGTGCCGCTGGCGCAGACGCCAGGGGGGTTTTATCCACACCTACGCTGTGCCTGGATCACCGATCCCTCCCAAGGCCCTCAGCGGCCGGAGGGCCCCGCGCCCCGGCCCGGCCCGGCCCACCCTTCCCCGGCCACCCCAGGGCCCTCGACCCACCCGCGCTGCGGCCGCCGCCGCCCTGGCTCGGCCCGGTCGGTCGGCCGGCTCGGTCGGCCTCGGCCCGGGTCGTATCGTGCCCGTCTTCGGCTCGGCCGGCTCTGCACGGCCGCCAGTGCCTCCCTCCAGCGC
>CM031859.1:89804995-89829841 GCA_018697195.1 Certhia americana | reverse complement strand
TTCTCTTTTAAATTAACCCGAATACTTAAAACCACTAATGAAATGGAAGGAAAAATTACAACAGCATTGATTTACCACTCGCTTCTCTCACCAACTATAGAAATGTCTTTTGACAAACTCTAAAAGTTATCAAGAACTCCCCACTTCTCTTTTCCTTTTTCAGAGACTACTCTCAACTCCAGCCTGGGACCACAATGATCACAAAAGTAAATTTTAAATTATTTCCTCTCTTTGTATAAAGTCAAGTGCCCATTTATCAGTTTCAGCTAGCAAAACCCTAAAAGCATTACTATAGGTTTCCACAGACAGAGGCATTGTCTCATATTACCCACTGCAGTTATTAGATATAAAGAACTGTTTTGTGTTAACTCTTTATTTCTCTTTGTAAACTTTTACCTTTTTGTTGTTGTTTTTCTTTTTTCTTCTTCTTTGACTTAGAACTTAAGGAGAATCTAAAATTAAGCAAAATGAACAACAAAATCAAGCCCTGTAAGTTTAGCATTCTGAAACGGCAATTGTTTTTACAGGTCAGACACAGAGAAATGTGAACACATAGGAAAGAAAAAATTGCTTTTTAGTTCAGCTATTATATTGACGCTGTTGAAACACTGAGACGAGAACACATTAAGTTACTTCCACTTACTGGCTACCATGGAAGCTGAAAATACCTGATTTATTACTGATTCTGCAGATGTGCCATTGTCACCTTAGTCCATCAAAGTTACATGCTTAAATGTTAAGACCCAAACAGACTAAATCAAACCCAAACTCTGGGCTAGATAGACTGGGGAATAAAAAAATCTATGGTTTTGAAATAGTCACAAATTGAGTGGCTTAAATACATACAGCACATTGTTACCAAGTATATTATTCGAATGCAATTTCTTTTTTGAGGAATTTCAAATTAAGCTCAAGAACATTGCAACTGTTGTGAGTGGCACCTTTACAACACAATATGGAAGAGTTATGAGATAAATAACCCTGAGGAGCACCACTGGTATTCTGGCGCTGTCACTTTGTGGTGGTTTCGCCTACTTTTACAACCAGCTTTCAATGCTCTCGGGAGTGCTATCAAAACTCTGAAAACATATTGTTCATGTGGAGGGACTTTACCTTCTACTACTACTGGAAGAAGATGACCTTGATGGTGAGTGTGAATGAGGAGGAAGAAGTGGATGTACTGCTTATAAGATGTGTTGAATGAACGCGAGGACCTGCTTCTGCTGCGCTTTTCGTTTCCTTTTTTCTTTTTCCTTAGGGCAACACCAAAACACAGTGACTACTAGTACCTGTGGCCTAAAATGACCTTAGCAGAATTTAAACACATATAAAACCCCAGTTTTGAGGGTTCGGTTGTGTTTTTCCTGCACTCCAGCGTGCCATGGTCTATTGCCATCAGCAAGCGATTGAACCCTGTAAGTGACCACAGAGGGTGCGCACAAAAACAAACACCGGCAGAACAGCTACGGATCACAGCACCTACCGGGTCTTCACCCTTCTTCTGAGGTTTGCACGCACGTTCTACTTTTTTCATCTTTCCTGTTATCCATTCTATTGGAGGCAAAGGGACATTGGATATAGTCATTTCCAAACGAAGGGGGGAGGTGGAAAGGGCAAGCAGTGTCCGAACCAGAGAAAGTGAGCGAGCACGCCCGAGGCACGCCAACAGAGTGGGACATTGGGAAGGGACCCGGGTGACCCACCCTGCCTGCTCCAGCAGCTCATCCCGGAGCCACTGCACAGCAGCACCTCCCACCATGACACCGCTCCACCTGCGGGGGAGACCACCTGCAGCTCACCGCCTTGCACCACGAACCGAGGCCAATTACCCGCGTTTGGTGTGCCGCCTGGCGCCAGAGACGCCATGGGGTTTTTATCCACACGCTACGCTGGTGCCTGCATCAACCGCTCCCTCCCAAGGCCCTCAAGCGGCCGAGGGCCCCGCGCCCCGGCCCCGGCCCACCCTTTCCCGGCCACCCCAGGGTCCCTCGACCCAACCCGCGCCTGGGCGGCCGCCGGCCGCCCTGGCTCGGCTTCGCCCGGCCTCGGCTCGGCTCGGCCTCGGCTCGGCCTCGGCCCGGCTCGGCTCGGCCCCGGCTTCGGCCTCGGCCCGCTCGGCTCGGCCCGGCCGCCCCGCCCGCGCCCCGGAAGGGCTGGGGCCGCCCCCGCCGCTTCCGGCCCTCCCTCACGGCGGCCGCCGGTGTGGGGACGGGCACCGAGTAGCGGGCTGTGCCTGCCCGGCGTCCCCGTCCCCGCTGCGAAATACCGTGTTCCCAAGCACGCAGTGGGATACTGGAACAGTTCCTGCTCCTGCTCTGAACGGAAACAAATCCAACTCCCAAACCCGCCCCAACCACAAATTGTCATCACAGCGCATCCTCAGACCTCGAGGATGTTCGTCTGATCTAGCTTAGGATTTACTGAATTTCCTTGTTTCTGTTTTGGTTTTTTTTCTAAATTAGTGTAAAAAAATACCCTGTACTCCACATTCTTAAAAGTCTGCTTCAATCTAACCAAAAGGAATACAGGCCACAGTCCCTCCAGAAGGATGATAAAATTATTTATTCTTACATCAGTTTATGTACACAGTAAAGACATCAGGCTAGAAAAACGCCTCTATTGTAGTAAGAGATATTCAAACAACTACAAACTATCAATAAATACATTAGAAACATACAGTATGCTGATGTAGAAATACCCTACACTCTTTTAGTTAGTTACCCAGCACAATATTATTGAAAAGTTTTTTGGTATTCTTCATGCAACATCAAAATTCTTCCTGACAATTCATGCTATGCAACATTTTTTTTTTTTTGAATTAGGAATGGGATGAAATTTTAAACCCTGTTTACAAGTAGCTAAAAAAACACTGAAACTTTTAACATAAATCTCTTAATTTCTGTACTAAAAAGAACCAATTTAAAGAAGGTTGTCTTTAAAAAAATTGATTTTTCAACTAATCCTTTATAAAACAGGCAGTATTTCAAAAGGGATGTTTCCATCACCCAGGATGAATTTGTGCTTCAGAATTTTAAAAGGAATATTCATGGCAAAAACCTAAACCCAACCAGTAGGTAGAGGAGAGATTGCAGTAGGAACTGCCTAAAACCAAACATGCTTTCAAACTCTGTCTAGGAAAACACTAAACACTTATCCACATCACTATGCCATCACCTATTCTAACAATTAGAAATGGAGTTTTAATAATACCTAGCTCTTTTCATGCTCAAACTTCTTCACAGACATTTAAATAGGCCTAACTCTTCTGCAAGTATTATTATCCCCATTTTACATTTGGGGTGGTGGAGGCAGAGAGGGCTGGGAATTTGCCAGGATACAGACCACACACATCCCTTTCATCCCGCCTCCCTTGCTTGTCCGAGTTCTTTATCACTTTCTGTATTTAACACTCAATGTACTGGAGAGCCCCAGGACACAGGGATGGTACATTCCCATCAGTTATTAGTGATGATTATGCAAGTTGTGTCACTTTGAAAGTTACATGACAAATATTAAAGTAATAATCGACATGAAATCCAGGCTCAGGGTTGATGTCACAGATTGGCACAACACTGGCAAAACAAGCCTGCTCTTTCTGTAACCAAGTGTTACGCCTAATTCGTTCTGGTTTACAGCTGAAATGGCTCTTGAGGTCAATGGTAGTGGTACACAAGAATAAAGTTTGTTCCTCACAATCTGTTCCTGGGAACACGGAAAGCCCCTGTGGTGGCTCAGTACATCTTGACATTGTAAAACAAAAAGGACTTCTAGATCAAAACAAAGATTTCACATGTGCTAACCCACCATGAGGTACAGATTACTAAGGTCTCTTCCCCTCCACCCCTGAGTTAGAAAATACATGCGTCTGAATTATGTCCTGAAAACCATGTGGGAAGGTAAATGTCTAGCAATGAGATTACAGATACAAAATAAAGTATTTTGCCTTCATCTTGGTATCAATCCTGGAATTATTTAGACTGTTATCAACATCCTGCACAGGAAGGGCATTTTTCATTTTGCCACATTTGCCCTCTTGAATTTTCTATCTTACACCTTTCAGACTGTGCCCTGTTTGGATTTTTATCCTGCCTAGTTTACTCTTACTCTAAAACCAACTTAGTTCCTCGATAAGCTTTGGGATAATGCCGTGGTGTTTCCCTACCTGACCTGTAAGACATAAGAGACACAAAATTCTGCCACTTGTAATAACAAAATGACCGAGTATGCAAAATTACATCCCTCTCACAGGCACCCAAAGGGCTTTAAAAAGGCACACGTGTTCTGTGTCACTCGTTCCTCAGTGCCTGACCTTGGTGGGTTTTGTGCATCTCAAATAAACCCTGTACAATGCACACATTCCCTTGCAGTATGGAAGGAACTTGGAATAAAAATTAAGATCTTCAGACATCACAGTCACAGCTGTGTCATCCTTTAACGAACACTAAAGCTGCACTGATTGTGAAAATTGGGTTCTTACAGCAACCCCACACCCTAATCCATTTCCCCCCTTTCCCCAAACTTCTAGGAGAGAGGAAAAGTGCATGTTACATGAGTTATTCCCCAAGCTCTTCCTGCCTTTTGTAGAGCTGGTAAGGCAGAAAATATCTCTTTTGCACAGATGTGGAAGCAAAAGAACAGGAATTTTGCCCCTCTTCCAGCAGCACAGCCAGGAGCTGGCAGGCTGGCTGAGTGCCCTGCCTCTGGCCATATCCTGAGAGGTGAGAAGCACCTGCAGCTTTTGGCTTCAGATGGGGACTGTGGATGCTCACCACCAATGGAAACTAGTCCCAAGGCACTAGGCAGGAATGGAAAGGACAAAAGAAAGCTGTTGTCACCTGGGGGTGCTCTGTACAGCTGAAAAACAGGCTAAAAAAGTTAAGAGGTATTGGCTTCTTCCTCTGGGCTTTCTGGAAAAACACAATTAAAACAAATAAAAAAGATGCAAGATACATGGCAAATGTTTTCACCGCCTAACTGAAGCCATTCTTCCTGCTTCAAAACTCCAGGAGATGGAGGGATCAAGACACATTGATTCAAATTTGCTAACGCTCAAATGTTTCCATTGCAGACAGATGAAATGCACTTGCATGTTTGGGCATGGCTTCAATTCTGTGTGAGGGAGAGGAGCCCACAGGCCTGCCTGGGCTCCAGGGAATTTACTGGAGGAGGTTCATCTCCAAATGCCAGTTTGGTGAGGGGAGCCAAGCATTCCCCCCAGCCTGGACTGAACCAATCTGGATCGAATGCATCTTTCCACCAACCTGGACTTCTAGCTGCCTTAAAAATGCAGTCTTGAAAAAAAAGGGTAGAAAAGGAAAGGCTTTGGCAATTCATTATCTGTCCTGTAGTCCAAAGCCATGAAACATTCTCAGTAGCTTCACTGGTGGCAATTTGCTATTGCATGGCTGGTGTTCACCACAAAAGCAGTTCCTCACGCTTACAGAAGCCACTTTG
Source organism: Certhia americana (assembly GCA_018697195.1). Lineage (NCBI taxonomy): Eukaryota > Metazoa > Chordata > Aves > Passeriformes > Certhiidae > Certhia > Certhia americana. The sequence goes on along the minus strand of CM031859.1, from coordinate 89,824,387 downwards.
ATCGGGCACGCTTTTCACAATTCCTCCAGATCAGTTAGATCCACAACCACTTTCAAAAAGAGAGTGTCATCTCTGATGTAGGTGTTCTTTGTATTCTCCAGGACGGCGTGTGGCACGAAGCGCGGGCAGCCGGAGGCGATATTCATTTCTCCATCCGGCCTTTTGAAACTGCTGCTGTTGGGGTCAGCTCTAAAGACTTCCACAATGTGATTTTTTTTCCCACTTTGGTCCAAAAGCATAAGTGTAACCTTCTGCTTGAAAGGCCACAGCAGTAGCGAGTCAAACTCACCCCTCATGACCACAAAGTAGAGGGAGATGTGCGTTCCCTTTCCCGAGCCGTCCCCGTTCAGGTAGGCTCTCGCACACAACCTGTACCCACAGCGGCTGGTGTAGAAGGGCTGGCTGGCTATGGACAGCACACGGCCTTCCACTGCCTCTTTCTTCTTCATCTTGTAGTCCGTGATTTTCCAGATTAATTTCCCATTGTAGCACGTGCCTTCCAAAAGCTTAAATCGTTCTTCGTTTTTATTGAGCTGTGCTTTGTGAATATTGATCTGGAGATCATGTTTGCTGGACTGATCTTCCAAAACAACTGAGAGAAGAAGGAAAAAATAGAAATAGAAAAAGAAAAAAAATGAGAAAGACACATTTGGTAAAATAAAACCGTCAAGAGCCCTGGATGAAATGAGCACCCAGACTCAAGCTGGCAAAACTGGTCTACCCAAGCCTGAGTTCAGGCTATGAACTACAGCTGTTAACTTTTTAAAGCTGTAATTGCAGCTGGTGGTTGAATAAGAAAAGCTGACAACTAGAAATCGTGAATGCCTGAATAGCACCACGCCTCCATCACAGCGCAGGAGCCAAACCAAGGCCAGCTCTGTGGCCCTGCAGTGCCACTGGAGTTCCGGAGACTCTGTGCTGTAGGGAAAGGCGGGAGACACTGCACACACCATCACACCTCGATCTCAGAATGCAAGAAGAAAGCCCTTTCTAGAGAAGATCTCCAGCTGATTGAGTGTAGCACTAGAGCCTCTACTAAGCCACCAGTAAATCAGCAACCCCCCCTCAGCTGTGCAGGAAGGTGCCCAACATACCCAAGCGCTGGTCGTACGTCTCCATCAGGGCAATCTTCTGTTTCATGTTTTCAATGGTGTCAAACAGGGGCCGCAGGTCTAATTTACTTTGCTGCTGGTTTGCCATCTGTATTAGCTGTTTCACTTGTGATTCCAGGCGAGCAGACTTATCCAGGTGACTGGCCAGAGCCTTCCCAGTTCATGCCATTGGAAGAGGGTGGGAAGTAGAGACAAGAGATATCCATAAAACAAGCTATTTGCTTTGGATTAAGATACTGAAGTCTTTAGCACGTCAGCAGTATCAGTATGGTGCATTCAAAGTGCGCTGCTGGCTTAGGAACTTATCCCAGTGCTCCTTCATGATTAATTCAGCACATTTACAGACTGAGAAGCCATGCCTCATTCAGAACCCATTCACACTGCATCACTTCATTCAACTTACTATTCAAATTTACACCTGCACATTTGCTCTGGGCATCTGACCATGAGGATTTGTACTGTGCTTTTTGCCCAGATCACATATCCAAACTTCTGTATTGATTAAAATGAAAAGGCAATACCATATTGTGAAAAAATTAGGTGGTCTTGGGGAGATTTTTTGTTGCTGTGCTATTAATGACAATTATTGCTGGAGAAACATATTTCAGGATGCAAGAAAGTAATTGGTAAAAAAAGTAAAATCAGTGTCTCACCTGAGTGCTTACCATCAAGTTGCTATTGTTACCAAACAGTTGTGTATACTGTTTGAACTCTTTCTCACACTTCTTAATGGCATCTGCTAGCTGCTGGATTTTAATCTCTTTACATTCCAGGCTCTTGTACAAGTCAGATATCTACAGATGGAAAAATTGGAGTATAAATGCTAAGGAACACCAAACCAGACAATTAAAAAATTATAACATATCTGACTATATAAGAGACAGTGGAAAAGTTTACAATGCAAAATCCTCTAAGTGAGCAAGACAGAGAACTCCTTAATTCACGATTAGTGGATAAGCACTGGCAAGAACCGAATAGATCTGTGTGGCTCCAGGTGCAAAGAGGCTTCTATCTCTCATTCCCATCATGATGATCCATTCAGCTCTACAGTGGGATAATATATACTTACATGCACAGGTGCATGTGTGTTTCTGTGTGTATGTATATGCATATTTTTCCTCTGCTGAGGTCTAACCAGCAGAAGAGATGAGTCAGTGAGGGATACACACTTCAAAACTGAGGCTTCGCAGTTTGGGACTCTTATTTCTTGCATAAACAAGCAAAGAGTAAGTCCATCATCATTGGATGCATTCAGTTTAGCAGGACTGGGCATACACCCAGTGTCACCTACTGGGAACAAAGAAGTGATCTTGAGCAGAGAGGTGCTTGACAGAGCAGGTGACCTGCACAGCTAAAGGCTGCTTTTTGGAGCAACCTGGCCATTCAATGAAACTTTTAAATACTTTATCTCTAAACCTCATATCCAGCATAAAGCAGAGACTGAAATCAAACGAGGTGAGCAATAGCAAGGAGCCTCCCACTGTGCCTGGTGGAGAATATAGGTGCCTGAGCACAGACAGGTTTCCCTGTAATTGACAGACTTCACTAGAAGAGCCTATTCTGTCTTCTGAGGTGTGAAAAGACCATAAAACCAGTCTTTTAAAATGTAGCTGAGCTAAACCAGGCAACAAATGTAGAATTCGTCTCATCCTCTAACCAGTCAAGAACTGCTGAAGAGTGCTCATTAAATATGACTTACCTGTTCTTCCAACCGGGAGTTCTTGTCTAAAATCTGCAGCATGTGTTCCCTCAGGGCACTGTTTTCATGTTCAGCAAGTTTCCCTCTTTTAACCTTAGTGAGGCAGAGGGGGGAAGTGAAAGAATAAAATAATAAGATAAGCAGATTTTTGAAGCTGTTGGTAAAAAATTTATTGATGCAAACATTCAAAATGTCTCCTTTATGCCTTGAAAGTGAGGGAAGGGCCTCTAGTCCTGATTCTCTAGTATTTCAGCTTAGCCAGCAGAAATGGTTGTGAAAGGAGATAAATTGGTTATTTTAATTATTCTGATTAGTTTGAGAGACAAAACCCAGTCCTGGTATAGACAAAGATCTGTAAAACAGTACCTTTACATGACAGCCATACTGCTTATATGGACAGTCCACTTCTGCCTCGGGACACACAGCACGGTGCTTTTCAATCTGCATGTATTAATGAAGCAGTCTGTGATTAAATAAATACTTAGTAATTCAAAGTACTAATAAAATCTAAATGCCTGCAAAAAGGGTGAATAAATACTGTCATGACACCACCAATCACTTTACCAGGAAAATCAGTATGCAGAATCAATAAGTGAGCCAAGTATTTTTCCATGCTGCAAAACACCAATGGCTTGCAGTGACAGAATAATCCACTTAGAGGATGGGAGATATATCCCTCTTAGGATCGAACAAAGGAAACATTTAGAGCAATGAAATTCTATTGGCACGGGGCAATGTGGTCTTCAGCATAGTTTTCATAAATGTATCTGATCTGCTGAATCACAGTATCTGAAAAAAAATAATAGTACCTCTTTTTTCAGAATTATTTGTGAACAGTTTTGGAGACAAGGCACAGGATAATCAGGACAGTCATTCTTCTCATGATTCTGAAGAAAAAGAAACAGAACAAGGCAATGGTTTTCATTTTTGTAAAGTATTATTTACAGAGGAAGCTATGCAAAAAGTAATCCAAAACATACAAATGCAAGCCACATATCACCTTGTTGTTCATAACAGAGCATCAATAATTGGTATGATTTAAGCACATTTATTATTCTTTCTCCTTCAGCTACTCAGCCAAATTTTGTTTCAGGAGTTAAGTGCCACTGCAATGCTGGAAACTTTTCACTCAGCAATATCAAGGGGAAACAGGTGCTGTGGATTCCTGGGAATGCTTCATAATCTTACCTTTATGTTAATTAACACCACATATGTATTACAGTACTGGCACCTCTCTTCTCGGAATTTACAGTGCTGGCTCAAGTGCTCTTTCAAGTCTTTGCGTAGAACTTGATCCTGACATCCATCATTAGTGCACTGCATGTTTTCAAACAAACACTGCTGCAGATGCTCCTGCAACACACACCAGCAGATTAAATGCCAAATGGCCAGTGTGACCTGGCATGTTTCCTCGAATCAACAATCACCTAAGCATTCAGAATATGAATGGACATTGTGATTTACAAAAGCCACATAAAGCAAATGGTTCTTATTAAAAAAACCCAAACTCTAAGTAAGACAAAGCTGGAACAAGATAAAAGCTGTAATAGATGCTACTTACAGTGTATAGCTGTCATGATTTTTGTACTTAAACCACATTCCTACAATAACTCTGAAGACAATCACGGGAATTTAGCTGATCATAAACACACAGAGCTGTCATGAAAATCAAAGGCTTCAAAATTTGATCAAGCAAACCAACCTGATATCGCCCCAGAATTACTTTTGAATTGCAGTCAGGAAAGTTTTTGCAGAACACATGCAAGTTGAGAACTTCTCTTTTACAGCAGTTGTCTTTGAATACCTGCAAAGGAAGCAAACCAGCCTTAATTTGCAGTCACATGGGAGGTTATAAATAATACAAAAGAACAAAACATCACTGCAGATCTTCTAGGTGCTCAAGTGTAGATGCCATAATTGTATGTCTCTTGATAATTCATACTGAAAATTTGTACTGAAACTATACATTAAACCATTTATGACATTTCTAGGAAGCATAGGTTTTTTTTCCCCCCACGTAGTTATTCCACAGATGCTGATCCATCTCACAACCAGCAGGACTAGAAGCTCAGAAGCTGTATAACCACTGCCAGAGCCTGCCTGTATTTATAAGAAAGCAGCTGGAGCTAACAGGCCCCAAAGCCCAAACCAGCTCTATGCATGCTCCACTATGTTCAAGCAGTGCATTTAGGATGGAGACGATGCTGAGATACGCTTTCTGTCACCTCTGAGAAGCAGCACCATTCTCAGCTGAGTGTGCAGAAGCAAATGAAGCCCCCAGAGCAAAATCTCGATCTTATTTAGAGATCTTCCTGCATTGTTGTCATCAAAATTTGCAAGAAGTAGAAGAGGGCAAATGAAAAACAAAAATCCTGTGGACGGTCTGATTATAATTTCCTATCAGGAGTAGGAGAGAGAGGAAGGAGACATTTGATTTCCCTGGAAAATTTCTGGCAGGACCTGTGTATAGTATACTTTTAAGCTGTGGAATATAAATAAGGACAAATGAATCTATTATAAAACAAAAAACCAAAACCCACAATAGCTTGCAAAATAAAAAGGATGAACTTCTCTTTTGCTCTAAAAGTTACTCAAAAGTAAATTAGGTCTTCAGGGTTAATAAGATCTAAGGGTGATAGTCAAGAAAGCAAATTATAGCCAAGTGAAAAAGAAGACAATCAGATAAACAAGATATCCCAGCAAGATCAAGCATTTAAAAAGCAAGTCAATAAAATCTCCATAAAAAGCCAGACATCTGGTGACTTGGGAGGATTCAAAGCTTTGTGAAATTCTTCAACAATTTACTGGAAATACAGACGACTAAAATGAAGTAACTTTAACATGAGGTATAAAATGAAGCTTTAACTAGACAACCGTAATTTCTTCCTGAGAGAGCATCACTGAGTACACTGCTTCCTTTAGCATTATCTCAGAGACAAAAAAACTGCTCTGCCCTGAGGACTAAAAGCCACCTTCTTCTCAGCTGTCTTGCCTTTCCCATGTAAATGCTGACTGTTGAAATAAAGCTATAGCCACTTACCTCATGCATTTTTATTGTTTCTTTGTCGACAGGACAGGTGGGTAGTGCATTTAACTCTCTAGATCAAAAGAAGAGCCATGTTAACCCACAGGAAATTCAATTTATTTTATGAAATTGGGCTATGCTATAATCTGACTCAAGTCAGCAGTAGATAGCATAAAAACAACAAAAAAAAGTCCTTTAAAAACACTTTCATGTGGCAACTACACAGCCAAATTCTGCTCACAGCTCAAAGAGGGCATAAAGCAGCAACCATGAAGACGTAACAGAAAGCAGAGTTTGTCCTAGGAGCGTTCAATGGTAAAAACCACAAGATGTTTTTTAATTAAGAGGACTTTTTCACTCTCTGACCATCTGCAGCTCACAAATGTCATATCTGAAAAAATCTCATTGTGTGCTTTAAACCCAGCCTTTGTCTACTAGAAGCAGTGCCTTCCTTGCTACACCAGTAAAAGGAGATCTAATGGCTTCTTTTCTGAAAGGCTTCCAGAAATCCTGTAACAGGTATCAGGAAAACAGTCACAGAGGCAGTGCAAAAGGAGTTAACCCAGAGACAAAGCAGCAAACATGAAGCAGCTAAAATTCAAAAAAGGTAATTAGTGACATCCATCCACATAAAGAGGCTCCTCTGCAACCTTTCCAGGTGAAATCCTGCCCTCAGGTACACCAGAGAGCCCATAATGTATTCCCAAACAGGTCTGGGGGATAAACTCATTTGTACAAGCAAGAGGGATGCCAGCAGCCTTGTGATCTGACTGCAGGATCAGGTGATATTAACATCAGTTTTAAAATTCTGCTGAATTCAGAGGAATTATACAGAAGCAAATGAACACAGCCTAATCTGACCACCAGCACCAACATCGTAAGACATCAATGCAGCAAATTCCTCTGAAGACACAACGGCAGACAGACAGACCACAGCAGCATCTCACACAGCAGTATCAGCTTACATCAACTCTTTCTTTAAGCTGACTTCCCTGTGGTTCACCAGCACCGGGTAAGGTCTTTAGAGACACCTTTAAAACACTGAGCATGCAGTCACTGGGTTCAACAGAGCCCTTCCACTGACTTCTTCAGCCCTTTACTGGGTTGGAAATATTATTATGGCACTCGCTGCTGATTTATAGAGGATGTGGGCTGGGTTTTTTTAGGAGAGGGAATGAAGGGAGCTCGCGGACACGGGAGGAGTCTGCCCTCACCTCAGAGCCAGAATGCACTGCTGGCAGAAGCGGTGCCCGCATCCCGTCTGGTGAGGGTTGCACAGGACCCGGTGGCAGTAGGCACACTTGTACCGCTCCTCCAGGCTCTCCACAAACTGGTAGTCAGCGTCGGGCTCGAAGTCCAGAGAGCTGGTGCTGGAGGAGTTCTGGCGTGTGAAGATGCTCGAGAGAGCAGCGGGCTCGTCACAGGCCATGGGAGCTGCACCGGGAAGCACAGCAGACACAGGGAGAAGCTCTTCAAACACTCCCTGGCAGGCACTCTGCCTCAGCTACCGCTTGCAGCAGGCTGCTGCTGGCAGGAGGGCTCGCATCTGCAGGGGGGAGACAGGTTTCAGAGGCAAACGTGGTGCTAGCTAGCAAGAACAATAAAACACACAGAACCACAGAACAAAGATTATGCTACAGCATCAAAGCACGCTTCTTTGGAAAAGAGCTTCACACTCTGAAAATTATTCCATAGAACTGAGGTTTTCATGGTTTGGTTGGGTTTTGATTTTTTTTTTTTTTTTTTTTCTTGCAGCGGTTCTTAGTCTTAAAAAACTACAGGAGTCTCAGCTGGGGAAAGCAGAGGCCAAGTCTTGGCCTTAATGTTCACCAGGAAAGTCTCCACTTAAAGTGGAGCCCATGCACATGAGTTTACAAGTTCATTGAACTGGTTCAAGCGGGAGATGGCTTTGTGGTTCACAGCAAGGAACATACAAAAAAAAAAGGAGCAGGGGGATTTTACCTTCAGTTTAGGTGTTACAGGAGTTGAAGGCTCTTAACTTGACATCTGTCTTTTTCCTGTTGGTCATTCATTTCTAGCAGTAAACTCTTATTTTACTTAATTATGTGCAAGTTTTTGGCTATATTAATTCTGTCTGAAAGAAGTGGTGGAAAAAAAAAGAAAGAAAAGCAGGATTGCAATCAGAAGTGTGATTTAAGTTTTTCTTTCAACCTACCATAACTCATGCACAGCACAGGAATGCAATGTTAATTTTCCAATAGGAAAAAAAGTCAACATTTGTTCCAGGCCTTAAGTCACAAACCTTGAGATTGGCCACCAGTCCCTGAACCTTGCAGTTGCTCTTTTTTGCAAGCAGCTCAAGCTAGAGCCACTCTAGTTGGCATTTCTTGCAGCTTTGCACTCAGGAGATGTTTTCCTTACAGGACTGTACAAAAGTACAACACACCAGAGCTCCCAGATCATCATTTCATGAGGGAAGTGCTCAGTTTTATAGTTGTGCTGTGGGATGCTATTTCTCCTCTGTGTGAACCACCCACCCTGTCAGTCACTGGAGTCACTCTTACTGGCATCAGCACCTCTCTGAGAGCTCTCACTCATCTCCTGTAAGGTCACAGAGGGGATTTGCTGCCTTTGGAGAGAAGCAGGGCCAGCACATCACCATTGACAACCTTGTGAATGGCATGAAACAGCATGCCCAGTGCTGACACTCCACTCTCCCTCCCTGCTGCAGTGGAGCACCTCGGGCTTCAGACAGCAACATCCATTTTCCTTTCTACTTTAACAATCCATACTGAGGAGGAAATCCTGCAGACAGATAATGTGCCTGATTCAAAAACACACCAAAGCACTTAACCAATTAAAATGTATTCCACAGCCAACATTTAAGTGCTCCTGTAACTCATCACCCTCATTAGTGGCTGTGCACAGTATTCACCTCCCCAGCTTGTGAGAGTCTCCCTGCCTTACACCAGGCTGAATGTCTGACATACTCCAGCACAACTGATCATATAACATAGGTAGCCCTCAGGAATATGAACTGTAATCATATTCCAGCCATTAAAGGCTTATTATTCCATCAGGAGTTTGGAAATCACCCTGTTTGGTCCATCCAAATGAACAGCCTTCTGCTTCAAACCAGACATGGTTGTCCCTTTGCTTCTTCCATTTTTAAACAGCTGATCTTTCCTCCTCTGAAAATGGGGTTCCCAGTTCCCTGATACCTAATAAGAAGCAATTCTATTTTCCTCACGTCAACCAGAGATGACAAAATGCAGCCTGAGGGATTACCAGTCTCATCTGCTACTGGGCTGACTCAGTAGCAGATGCCAGCAGCAGAGTGTTCCTGCTGCTTCTAAGGCAGATGGAGACCTGTCACCATTAATTTCCAGAGCATGGACCACCCACAGGATGAACTGCCTACGAAGTCACTCTGCCCTCGGTCGGTGACAATCCTGAAATAAGTTTCCTTTCTCTCTCTCATTACTGGTCTCTCTCCTGTTTACTTGGTATCCAATTTCCCCAGTCCTATTATGCTCCAGTACTTACCTCATCTGATGGTATGGCTTAGCAAGCTAATGCCACACTGTGCAAAAACACACTAAAATAAAACCGACAACAACAACAAAAATTCTATGTTTTACCCATTTTGCCTTTAGGGATCTTCCTTAACTCCAGAAACTCCAGCTGGGGTGACATGTTTTAGGCAAAAAAATTATGGGACACATAAAAAAGAAACAGTCAGCAGCCCAAAATCCCATCCAGGAACATCTCCAGAGCTCTCACTGCTTATTAAATCAACCAAAATCACTCTCATTTCTTTCTGCAAGGAGGACTCTGGTGTGGTACAACACCTTCCAGCTCTCCTGCTGAAATGAGAGCATGTGTCTCTTTAAACACCTTCATAATGCACCCAACCCAGATCCCACTCCTAAAAATGGAGACTCTTGGCATCTCCATGAGAGTACCTCCTCTACCTCAGCCTCGCCCAGAACAGTACTGCACAGCTGAGGGCACCTCAGGGCACAGGAAAGAGCACCCCAGGTGAAAGGGGAGTGCTCAGAGGGCAGAGAGGAAACCTCTGGTGCACAGAAGATGAGAGGGTTTACCGCTGCTGCCAGCCTTGCAGGAGCTTTGCTGCAGGGCTTGCAGCTGTTCTGCTGGAAGAAATGGGCTGCCCCAGAAGGGGGCCTGTGATTGACAGCGCTCTGCCAAACTGGAGAGGTGCCCGTGTGAATCAGCTGGGGAGACTCAGAGGAGCTGAGAAACAGCAGCCCTGTGCCAGGCAGCACTCGGTGGGATGCGATCCAAACGAGCCCAGGCAGCGTGTAATTCCCATCCCAGCACTCACCAGTGACTCAGGGCGGGTGGCAGCAGCTTTGCTCCCACTTCTGGCTTCCGGCACATGGGCTCTCTGAACTGAAACCAAAGGGACACTGTCAGGGGGAAAAGTGCTGTTTTGTGACAGTGAGAGCACCCCAGGGTTATCTGAATCAACTTCCTGCTTACACTAATGCCTGCCCAGCGTAGGTAGGGGCTGAGGTAGCTTTCACTTCTGTCTGCTCACAGCTTCCAGCAAGGGGAAGGTGTCCTGCCTTTGTGAATGCTGCAATTTTTCAGCATACGTGTGCACTGTAAGGCTGGTTTAAAATAGCAGAGAGCGGCAGGCTTGTGCTGCATGATGGTGCTTTTGTGGCAGACACAGTGCAGGCTCTAAAGGGATTTTCACTGCAACTCCACTGCAACAGCACACACACAAACCCCCCTCAATCTATGAAGACTGAAAATCTACACATTAAGAAAAAAAGGATTTCCCTATACTGAAATAAATAGAATTAATTCTGCCCACACATAAAAAAAAAAAGGTGGTATGAATCACTCAAAGCTAAGCCCAAGTCCTATAAAGAGCTACCAATGAGTGGGAGCTCAAAGACAGTGCAGCACAAAGAGCTCCCAGCTGCACCTTCCCACCCCTTCAGCATCCCAGCCCTGCCTGCACAACGAGATGCACAAGCAAAATGTTTCTGGAACAACTCCTTCTATGCAGCTGCCTTAACCTCACTGGAAATAATCCAAGTGGGAGAATTTTCATAACAAAAATAAACTTTATAAATTAGGAGCTATCCTGTTTTAACTACCACCACACCAAACTGAGCCCAAACTTTTTCCAGTAAAATGCTGCACACTTAGAATTGCTTCTTGTTCAGAATCTGAGCAGAACATAAGGAGAAAAATCAGCATGGGCATGACTTACTAGATTATAAAATTGCATCAACATTTTAAATCCATGTTCAAACAGCTCCTCTCCAGCACTGCTGCTCACTATCGACAGCAGCAGCAGTCGGAATGACAGAGGCTGTGTGGAACCTCAGTGTAACATTCAACTACTGTGGACAGATTAACTTCTAGCCACAAAAACATACTTTCTGCACACAGAATAAACCATTCCTTATGATGTGGTTGCTTTTCTTAGAGAGAGCATGCTTTTCCTGCTTTCTCTTATATGAAGCCAAGCCCTCCTGAAAGGTTAGCACATTACCCCATGAGTTGTGAGTGCACCATTACAGCCAAAACTTCCAGGACAGCAGAGCCAGGCACAGGCACTGGGTGCCACCACGTCTCAGATTAAGAAGGGAAAATATCCAGTTTGCTATCACAGATTTGATCATCACACAACTGCATGGACAAGAAGAGAGGATCTCTGGCCCTGCCACCCAGGAAATGGGGCTGAGAGCACAGCTTCACTGCATGAGGGAAGGGTGATGCTCAGCCACCCTCCAGGACTGGGGTATTCCCAGTAAAAAGCCCCTTCCTCACTTACCAGCTTCCACATCATACAAGAGGGCACAGAAAAAAGGCTACCTTTCTGTAGCTCTAGTTCAGCTCTGTTGCTTTGCCCTAAGACACTTGGTAGGGATAAGTCTTAGAAGATGCCTTGTCCCTCCCTCTACAATTATCTGCCTTTTATGGTAGATCAGAACAGTCTTAGTCACAGTGGGAAAAGTTTTGTCAAATTTAGAGGTCTAAGATCAAGTAATTTCATTGGGAGGTAATAGGCAGAAACATGATGGAGGGGAACACATCTTGCATTAAAACAACCCTCTCCAAGCTGCCTTATAAACTACTAGATTTATAAACAGATTAACTGCCTCCAGTACTTCTGAATTAGAATAAAAAAGTCATATGATTTACTACTTCAAAACCCCACTGTTTTGAGGACAAGAAATACATGCCCTAACTCAACACACAGAGTGGAAGAGAGAACAGTTTGCTAAAGAGTGACTAGAAGTATCTATACAGTTTGAGATACATATTTAAGATACAGAAAGTTGTATATAGTGATGTAAAAACAGGAGACGATGACATCTGACATCACTGGAGGATCATCCTTGTCCCTTCCAGCCCAGGAAGAGTTAGAACATTTTGACTGCTGACAACAAAACACACTTGCAGAGTCCCCACATGGGAGAAGGACCCTGGCTGCATCATGTGTGTCCCTCCAGCACAGGCTGAGGAGGGAAAGGACCCCCTGTTGCACCAACACAGACCCACTGCTACCACTCAGGGCTCATTCCCACTTCACCTGGCAGCAAGTGAACCTCAGGAACTGCTCTGCTGTTGTCCTAATGACTTAAAAGCTGCAGGGCAGTGACCAGCTGGTACCCAGGAAAGAGTATTTCTAACACCAGCAATTTCCTATTGGATATGTGCCTGAGCCCAGCCGACCCCTCCAGGGGATGTTGCTGCAGAGGACAGCAGAATAAACATTTTCTTTTGTATATAGACACCTCTATACCATTGAAGTTCCAACTGTAATATTACCTCATCCTCAAGGCACAGTAAAACCTTACTAAGCAAGCATCAGTTTGCTCATCTCCATAGGCAAATTTTCACTAAGCAGAGTAAGACAGTAGGGTTTCCTTTGCATAGAGGTACAGTCAAGCATGACAATAAATTCTCATAAGACCAGACTTCATCAGGGTTTTAAGACACAGGTTACAACACAGCATTTAAAAAAAAAAAAATTAAAAATACACTCTTACAAATAATGAAGTATGCCTGGTGCTAAAGCAGCTTTGATTTTACAGCCAGTTAACTTACTTGCTACATCTACTGTTTTCCCTGAAGGTTCTAAAAATAGTTAATTAATTAATTTTGCATCATCAAGAAATCTATTTCTAATCAACACAATATTGTTATGCCTTAAAATAACCTTATTCACAGCTGGAAAATGACCTTGTTGCCATCACTTCTGTGGCAATCCCTGAATGTTTTATCACTTCCCAAGCACCACCAGAAATCTCAGTAAGAAGGCTCTGCCTCTCACCCCTACAACACTGTGGCACCGCTTTGCTGGTTCAGGGGCTGAACTTGTTTCCCAAGATGTTTTTGGGTCTGCAGCCTTCCCCCAACCCCTGTGTGCCAAGCCCCTCAACAGCCCTTCAGAAATGGTTATGGCTAAGTTAAGCTCCTGCCAGCATTAACAAGACACGTTTTGGTAAAGCCATACCTGGAAACTGTAGCTGGTCCTCAATGGGGAGAAAATGAGAGATGGAGACAGAGCGAGCTTTGTGGTTAACACAGCAGTATGAGCATTTTAAAACAGCAAGGGAGTGGAAATCCCCCAGAGTAGCTTTGAAAAGATCATGTATAAAAATGTTTTAGAAGTGTTAAGATAAAAGGCAAGCCACTGAAAAGTATTTTGCCTTACTGCAATGATGTAGGGACTGCAGATTTTACCATCTGGAGCAACACAAGGTTACCAAGGATGTTTCTCACAGTTGGAATCCAAGACAGAGAGTAGATCTCACCTTCCACAAAACTGGTGAGTGATGTGATCAAAGAAAAAGCACAAGAGCAGCAGGAAACTCACAAGGACATAAGAAACACCCAGGTCCAATCCTGTGAAGCCCTCCACAGAAGCCTCGGCAAAGCCGGCTGAACCCACCCATTGCAGGAAGTGAAGTGTCAGCTCACAGAGGAAGCAGCACTGGCTCGGTCACATCAGCTCACAGCCACAGGCTGCACAGGAGTGTCACTTTCAAACAGAACTCTCACACGGAAATTAAATCCATTTGAAAAAAAGAAACATTTGGTTTTGGAATAACTTAAGTGGCCATAAACCCTAATGGTTTTGTGGTCTGAACTTAATTGTGCACGCAGGATTCTTGGCAGCCTCCATCTCTTTCTGCATCAGCCTTTCTCCCCAGTCCAAAATGTGTTGCCCTCGTGGCAGTGCCTTAGGCTCCATCTCTACTCCCACACTTTCTTTATCCTCCTCTGCCCTCTTCCTTTGCTTTCTGGTCTCTTGCTTCTCTTTTAATTCATTTCCTAAGGTAACCTATTGTATTTCCTCTGAAAGCAATAATTTTTAAGTCTCCTGTTATTTAAAATACTAATTTTCCAAAGAAAGTTTCTATTCTCTTTTGTACTTAATGCAATATATACCCTCTTTTACCTTTTGCCTTTAACTGACCTTTCTCCCAAAGCATTTCTAACCTATCGCAATTTCCATCTCCCCTCCCAGGAGGTATCTCAACCTACTGCATGTTTTCCTGAACCTTCCATGAAGCTCTGGAACAGACAAATCATTGCGTCATGATGTCAGTGGCAAAGGGAAAGGCACCAATTTGCAGGCATGCTGCTTCTTTACAGGATCAATTAAATTGATTTGAATTGCATTTATCAGCACAGCCTAAGCTCCCTTCTATGGTTAAGCTTTTTAACCCAGAAGGTTAAAAAATCATCCCTTTCATCCTTGCCATCAGCACCTGTCCTCAGGTTGCTTCCTGGCCAGGCTGTAGACTACACACCACCTCTCACCAGGCTGACACCAGAACAGCACAACAGCTTGTATACAGACTTCCCTTGAGCCTGGCAGCTCTGAGGGAAGGGCACATCCAGATGGATTTGTCTGGAGGAGCCAGCGCTGCAGAAAGTGTAGTGCTCTGCAAGCACAGCTCCAGGAAGCTCCATCTGCTTCTGGGAAGCTTTGGGGAAAACCCCAAATGGAGAAGTTGAGTGGGAGCAGGATCTTAAACAGTTTGACTCTGCAGATGAGTAGAGAGCAGTGCGCCAGTGTTACTGTTTGTGAGCCCTTGACCTCCTCCAGCACCAGGCACGGTGCTGAAACCCTGACCAAGTCTCAAGCAAACTCAAGGAGATGAACTTGAGTGAGAAGACAGAAACAGAATGAAGGAAGAGACAGAAAAACAAAGAAACAAAAGTTATTGAAAAAAAACTAAGGGACAGAACAAGACAATTAACAGGCTTTAATTTTTTATCTTTTAGTGTACTGAAGCCAAAGTGAGTCCTCACTTTTCCTAACAAATAATTGGCCATTACAAATTTTGCAGAACTAGGTCCTTGGGTCTTTCAAATTCACATCTCTTCCTCTGCCCTATAGGGACACACTATTCATGACTTCAGCTGATTTGACCATTCAGTTTTTTCAGGCACAAGAGATTCTTGGTTTGATTTTCTACACCCAGACCCTTTGACTCAGTCTTAATAAAGAACTTTACCAGCATCTGTACAGAGATCTGTGAATCAACTCAATGGTTATTCATCTGAATTACTAGGATGAGCTCAATTTTTTTTTTAACACATGCATGTAGGCACACATTTTTCTAGCCACAGCTGTCACTGAAGATGTAACTGCTAATGTAAAAACCCAGATGCTATTGGGGACCCCATGAACTTGCTGTTGGGAAAGTGATGACACCAAAGATTGTCACCATTTTCTTTTCTTAAAAAGAAAAAAAAAAATTAACAGGAGAAAGGATGTGTTTTTTAAAAGTCCCTCCCACAAGGGAGACCTACAGAGAAGAGAGCGGTGCTTTCCCATGGCCTCTTCTTTGCATTCTGCAAATGCAGTGGGCAGTGGAAAGCTGTGCTGCTCTGCCTGAGCATGCTGCCACAGCCAGGCAGCCACAGCATTTTTTCGTGTTTCTTTCATAGGGCCACATTCCAGTTTCAAGCACATGGATATAGCAAACAAGGCTGTGAACCATATGACTTAGCACAGGTCTGAGCATTTCATGTCTCACAGCACCTGCTTTGGGAAAAACTGCTTTGCAGATGGTTCCTAACCTTGAGGTTTGGTTAGTCACTAGGTGGCTTTGCATAATAATAGTAAGTAACTTTTATATTTTGATATAACCTTCTGCAAAGTAAGTGCACAGCAACATACTTACCCAGAATCCCTGTATGCAAACATCAGTATATTACGCACAAAAAAACTTGTTTTATCAGTCCCACTCCCAGAGACAAACATGCTTAACTACAGAGCACTCTGGGCAATCCCATAGCAAAACCACTGTGGTTTAGGTGCTGACAGTTTCTCACACACTTGTGTATTTGTTGCAATATCAAGCAGGGGAAACTGGAAATTTTTGCAACATTTTTATTATCAATACAGCATGACTCAAGTTTCCTCACTTTCCAGAGCCCAGCCACAGACCAGGGTAAAGAGCTTCTTTCCTGGGCTGAGGGAAGACAGTGGAACAACTGCAGACTTGCAGCTCAAACTGGTACTGATAAAGGACTGATGACTAACAGTGTGATCATTAACCCTTCACAGTCATTGCTGAGAAACCTGGACAGAAAAGCCCCAGAAGGCAAAAGAAGAGGTTCTGAAATCACCTCAGGGCCCAGACCCAAAGGCACACTGGCTGTAAGCTGTTCCAGCCAGCTGGCTGGGTCCTGCAGCAGCACCCTCAGGCTGCCAGGCTGTTCTGGGCAGGGAATGCTCCCAAGAACAGAGTGTCTGTCTCCCAAGAACAAGAGAAACCTGAATTCCTGCAGCCACCACCAACTGCCTCCATAGGATCAGGTGACCAAGAAAATTACAACTCACACAGACTCCCTGAAAAAACAGAGAAAGAAATCTCTCTCCCTAGCCAAATGATTCCTGAGGATGAATTATGTCTATTTATGCAAAATCAAAGGGTCAGACAAAGAGCTGAAGAAGAGGGCTATAGGATAACTTAAAGGTGGGCACAAAGTCCAGGAGAGGAAGCACCCTCCAAGTCTGTACCTGACCAGTGAAGGGATTTTGCCAAGTGACCCCAAGCAATATGAGGCACAGAATGAAGAGTTCCTGACCTGTCCCACAGCTTTGACAGCTCCTGACTTAGGGAGCCTATGTGGAGAAATAAAGAACTGTCTGGTTTCTGCCCTCTGCACCTACCTGAATTCCTTTTGTCCAAGCCTACAAGAGCAGCTTTCTAGCTTTAAAATCTTGTCCCCTCCTGGCTGTGATTCCTTACCCCCTCAAAACTCCATAAATACCTTGTGAGCACCACACGCTTTTCTTTCTTCCTTCATGATGTCACTCTGAATCTTATCTTTCAGCAGCTTACAACTCTTCAGTTTCCCACCCTAAAGTTTCCTGCCAGGTACTCGCAGATGTGCCCTATCGCTGCACAACATCTTCCTGCACAGGCTGAACTCTCAGCCTCTCCTCTGGTATATGGGCTGTGGATGATGACCAGCCCATGGGTATGATGACCCCAAGCTTTCCCTGCACAGCCCTTTCCCTGCACAGCCCGTGTCCCAGCCTGACACAACAGACCCTGTTCCACTCAGCTCCATAACCTTCATCTCTCTCTCAGGCTTTAAGTGTTAGATTTTCACAGTACCTCACCAACTTCTCCGGCTTCATGTTTCTGTATGATACAGTATTTCTCGTCTACTAACACAAATAAAACTGTCATCCATCACCATCATCTCTGGTTTTCATCAAATCAAGGGTTTGGGTTGGAAGGGGCCTTAAAGATCATCTCGTTCCAACCACCTGGCCATGGGCAGGGACACCTGCCACTAAATCAGGTTGTTGAAAGCCCCATCCAGCCTGGTCTTGAACACTTCCAGGAATGGGGAAAACACTCATTTCCAAACACTTACTTCTCTTGAAGTATAATATTTCACTTGTTTATCCACTCTGCGTCCTGCCACATGGATCATTTTTGTAAGCCACAGCAACAATCACATCACCTCTCACAATCCCTCCACTTTCCCACTGCACAAAAACCTCTTCACTTCCAAAGCCTGTTCTGGTCTCCCTCCACTTGCCCCTGCACCCTCTCAAATGATATAAACCTTTCCTCTCTGTTCAAGCAATGATAAGGCTCCACTGCCTCCTTGTCATACATTTGAACAAGTGTGTGCTGGGAGGGAAGATTTTTTTTTAAGAGACATTAGCAGGCTGTTCTGCTTCAAATCTCTTCTCCAAGATCTCCTTTGCCAAACAGCTGGGAACAACTGGCTTCTGACTATCACAGTGATCCAGAGGATCGCACTGTCTCCTATTGCTCCTGCACGCAGGCACATCCCTCCCTATTGATGTGAAACTATAAACTCCCTTCAGCCAAGGGCTGCAGTTCTGCCTTCTGCTCGCACAGAGGGATCCTCAACCACAGCAAACACTTGTCTGCACAACAGAAATAAAATAAGATGATCAAGGCTAACAGCGGAAGAAGTTGTCCTGGGTGGTTTTAGGCTGAGTGCAACCCATCACCACCACACCTCACGCTAAGCTCAAAAGCAGTAATACAACACAGTCCTCGGACAAAAGAAGATGAGCTCATGCACAAGGGCATTCATTTCAGAGCACCCCAGTTTCACCTTCACCACTAAACCCGCATGCTCTGTGTGCAATCAGCAGGGGAGTTTAAAAATACAACTCTTTCTGCTGCCAGCCTGGAGATGTGCCTGACCTGAATACACCCAGCTGTTTTTAGCGCATCATTGCACTCCCTTCAGCCATCCTGTATTTATAAAACGGAAGTTATGAGGAAAGTTGTTCTTGGCTGGCACGGGGAACGCACAGCCAAGCTAACAAAAGGCAAAGCAATTCAAGAAGTGCCAACAATAGGAGCTCTTCATTTTTCCCTCTAAATATGAAGCGTGTTGAAAACGTTTGGTTAAAGCCTGCTGCCTCAAGATGCTCCCAGAGTGCTGTTAATCAAGGGAAATCAGAAGACTCCCTGCACAATCACAGAGGGGAGATTCCCTCCCCCCAGCAGCATTCAGCTGACACCAGCGGGGATGCTTGTTACACTTCCCTGCAGTCTGAAAAGATGAGAGCTGCAAAGATGAATTCCTCATTCATCCGATCAGTCCCAGCTTTGTCTCCTTCCCAGCACCCAAAATTTCGGCCCTGCGTCAACCTCTGGGGCGGACACCGGGCCTACCTTTCCCTCGAGCATCCCTGGGGGGGCGGCGGCTGTAGCGCATCCCGGGCAGTGCTGGGCTGCTCCCGGCTCCACCGTGGGACCCCCCGCGCCAGGGCCGAGGGCTCCGCCGCACCTCGCACAACTCCCGGGGTGCCAACTTGGGCTTTGCGAGCCGGGCCTCCTCTCTAAGCAGAGGAGAGCAGCCCCGAGCAGACTTCCCTCTGCACCGCTGCCACCGGCACTTCAGAGAGGTGTCGCCCCTCGCCAGCCCGACCGGCACCCACCGCTGCCACCCGCCGGCCCGGCTCCTCGGCACGCCCCGGCCCCTGTCCCTGTCCCTGTCCCGGCGGGACCCTCGCCCGCGGCCCGCCCGCCCCACCGCACCTGTGCCGCCGCTCGCCGCGCTCCGAGCCGGGCCCG
>CM031859.1:89775377-89804595 GCA_018697195.1 Certhia americana | reverse complement strand
GGCGCGGCGAGGACGCGCTACTGCCGCCGCCCCCGGCTGCCGCCGCCGCCGCCACCCCCGCGGGCGGGAGCCGCTTTCGGTTTCATGGCAACCCCCGGGCGGGGAGACCCCGGCGGCGGCACCGCCCCGCTCCGGGAGCTCCCGGGATGCGGGGGAGGGAGCAGCGGCGTCCCCCGGCCTCCTTAGGGACGGCAGCGCCGGGACCCGCGGCTGAGAAAGGGTTCCCGGCAGCCCATCCTCACCCGCCGCCGGCTCCGGGCTCAGCACAGCGCCCTGCAGCCTCCCGAATGCCCGGTGAGGTTCGGTAAGGTCGGCAGAGCCTTCCCCGCAGGCCAGGGAGTTTTCCAGGAGGGGGTAACGGGGAGCGGCAGCGGGGCTCGGACACCGCGCTCGCTGCCCGCAGGCAGGGCAGGTAGCTGTTCTTTCATTATTTACACCTGCGGGACTGAGCGAGCGAAACAACAGCCCATGCTAAATAGGCTAAGGACAAGGGACATGCCACATGCCAGTTATTACTTGCTATTATTATATTACTGTTACATGCCGGGACTACTGGCTAATGACCCGAGACGTGCCGAAGGATTCCTTACAAAGGCAGGCAACGCCGCCCTCCTCCAGCCAACAGTCCCGATGCGAGGGCTTTGCTGCCTGTTCCACATCACCTGCTGCTGTACTTTGTTCTGTCTTTCACATTAAACCATTTCTAGGAAAACCAGTCTCTAAGGAACATTCCATCCTAGCACACGCACAAAAGCACTACGGCTAACAAGAAAAGGAAGCAATTGGGTCGCGTTATCTGGGTTGTCTTCAGAGGAGCTCTAAAACAAATACTAATAAAACAGTTTCAGTAAGATTCTTCTTTTGCTGAAATAACTCAGAATTGTCACTCCCGAGGGAGTCAGTCCATACTGCATTGCCTCTGGGAGCCCACCAAAGACCGTACTACAACAGACACTTAAAAACACTTCTTGCAAAATCTAGGTTGGTTTTTTTTTATTAGCTTTTAGGAATACCCTGATTAGTCTGGGTACTACTTACCGGGAAGTTCATGTCAGAACAAAAGGCATTATGTTTCTGTAATTAAATATTTATAAATTTAAATGAATAGTTTAGAGATGGCATCAGGTTCCCAAGCTGGTCATTGGCTGCACTATCCTCCCAGTGCAGAACACTGTAATTCCCTGTAACAGTGCTTTGTGGGAATGAAGATCTGTCAATAAAATCATCAGGGTGCAGGGCATTAGTTTAAAAATCCCTCTTCACTTAAGGCTCAGTGAGCATAACAGGAGGCCTGGTCTGCATTAATACAAAGTTGCATCCTTGAAACTGCAGTGGAGATCATGATCCCTGAATCTCAGTGCTTCCTTTTGAGCCAATCCAAGGAACAACTGCCAAGTCAGTAACGGCAACGAGGATTTACCGTGCTGCTAGAATTCTTTCAGTGTACAAAACTGCACTGAAAAAAAGTTTTAAGATTAAAGAATTGACAGAACTAAAAAGTAGCAGCCTTCACTAGTGGTGAAAATGAAGCAAATATTTTCTGAAGTTGTGCTTTAGAATTAATTTGGAGGATGTCTGTTCCATAAAAGGGAACACCTGCTAATTAAATAGTCCAGATACTGTTGCCTGTATATTCTGCTTCTCCTCCCTACCTGACTGCACATTTTTGATGCCTTATTCGTCAGCAATGGACTAAGAGCAGTATTAAAGAGTTCACGTTTGTCTTTGTAGCTCATATACAACTGCCTAGGATCTTAAAGCAGATGTCTATCCCATCAATGCCTGGTTTTAACTCACTCTGAGAAAGGCAAACCCTTGAGGTTTGTCTATCTGAGCCTCAGGAAAAGCTGAAGGTTCACCATGTTTAGCAGGATGACCGAGCTGTGTACAGTGCTGTTTGCAGTGCAAGACTGCTGACTTCTCTACACCTTCCCTTGCATTATGAAACACATCTCCAAGCACACTATTTTTCATGTTTGGCTTTGCTTTTGCCTGACATTTCCGCCTGGCCTCTGCTGCAAATTCAGTCTATTCCTTTCCTTTGCTATAAAGAGGCACAACACAGTCCTATTAACCTTCTCCCCAAACTATTCCCTAAACTCTGCAATTCATCTTTATCCATACACAAACTCCCATATCCATAAAGCGACTGATCTGTGTTCTATTCTGCATGCATTGTGAGGTACCCAGAGTAAAGAAAAATCCCAACACTCTAAGGATGACAAAAACCCTAAGGACAAAAGTACCTAATTCCTTTTGCTCAGGAGCAACAAATTAAACTGCTTTACTATGATGTGCAATGTTTAGTGATTGTTTTATTAAATGCAGAAATACCTGCTCAACTTTGTACCCATTCTGATTTAAAGTGCAACAATTAAATCTGATAGTTCTTGTACATCCATATTTTGCAAGTGTTGTTTCTTGAATACATGTTGTTCCGATTATGTCTTGCATTTGTAAAATTTAATTTTTTTAGTACCGTTTTGCTTTATTAACTAAAATAAACTGTACAAAAAGCTGTAGAGTTACATTAGCTTTGAACAATGTAGGATACACGTTCTCTGCCAAACGTTAGTGTGCAAACATTGTACATTTTTTAAAGTGACAAAATTAAGCCAACCTTGAAGTCAGAGTTCATTACTACATTACAAAACAGGAGACTAGATATGGCAAAAGAAATTTCCCACTGAAATCAACACCATTGTATAATTTTATTTCTAATTCTTAAAAAAATATAAATGAATTTAGAAGAGAATCACAGTATAAGGGCCCTAACATATTAGACCATTACAAGGTACATAAAAATAGAAGACACAGATTTCTTTGAAACTTTAATCCTTTGATTAAGCAGCAAGCATATCACTCTCCAGGCAAACACTGCTTAAAACAAACCCTACCCCCCAAAACAGGACGTGCAAACTGTATGCACATATTCTGCAAAGCACACAATAAAGACATTTTGCTATGTACATACTTATTTAGTACTACAAATGCTAGGAGTTCCCTACTGTGTGCTACAGTGTAGGTAAATTAAGAAATACTACCCTACCTATCTCTGCCCCTCCCTCCCCCCTTCAAATACAGCACCTTTGCCCAGTTATAGAATATTTAAACAAGATTAAACGGAATTACAATGTACTGAACAGTTTCATAACAGTTGGTGGTGGCCAACTGTACTGTAACACCCAACATTCTGCATACTGAAGTCTATCGACAAGAGACAAGACAAAAATTAGCAGATGTACAATACACACACCTGGGAGACTCAATGCTTAAAAGTAACAAAACCCAAAAAAACCCCCAAAAAACCAAAAAGATGAATCTCACCCTGTTAACAACTAAACTGTGAAAATATGAAAGTATAAAATATGAAAGTACTAAACTGAAAGTACCATCTTGGGTTTTGTAATGGTTTTAAAGACCAGAGAGCAGCCAAATTTGTGTGTAGTTAGTGAGGGCACACTAAAGACTCATGACTGCCAGAACACAAGTTTCCATGACCATGAATTCCTTGGTGCTTGTTTTAAAATTCTGCTTTGCTTAGAGACGGGATCATCTGATACTCATATAGTGGCTAAGCACCTACTCCGATGCAAAAGAAAATTTCTAAGACCTTTTGTACAACACACCTCAGTGCACCAGTGAAAGCTCTTCAGAAAAAAACAAACTCTCAAGTTTGATTTGAGAATATTTTAAAATGTAGAACTAAAACATAAAGGTCAACACCTTAACTGCAATTCAGTCTACAACTAATGAACTTTAATACTAGATTTTCAAAAGAAACAGAATTTGATAGTACAAGAAATTCCCTTTGCACATTAAAAAAACCCCTTATTTAGCTGCTAAACTGATCATTAGACCACCCAATTTATCTGGGAAATAACCTAGGGAGAGCTCATCCCATTTGCATAAGAAGTCTCACTTTAGTCAAGGGCAAATCTAGTTAATAACAAAAAGGAGTTAAAAATAGACACCATTTCACCTATAAGCAAAAAAACCTTTCAAAATAGTATGACAGTCAACATGAACATTATTACATAATCAAGAATGAATTATTTTTCAATAGCTTAATTCAGATCACATGGTTTCAAATAGTGCTACTCATATTTCAAGCCTGGTTTACTTGGAGGGTCGAGGCATCTGCTTTAAAAAAAACAAACAAACAAAAAAAAAACACCCAAAAAATCTCCACACCCCAAAACACTGCTAGGCATCAAACAAGGTTTTAGATGATAATGCAGTGAAATTAGTTTCTTTCAAACCCCTATAATTTGGAAGCAATATTAATATCTAAATGCAGGTTTTACTGAGTCAATACAATAAGCAAACACCCTTGTACTTCCCCAATACCCTCAACTCATGTAATCAACTTTGCCAGAAATATAGTAGGAGTCAAGAGATTAAAACTTAAAACTAAGACTGGGTTGGCAGCAGGTAACTATGCTCATGATACTCTACCAGCACCACCAGCCTCTACACTTCCCTCATTAATGCTCAAGCAAGGTATCAGTGATCTAACATACATGAACTGCAGACAGTCATTCTCAGAGGAATGGAATTTTACTGTACTTACATCAGAAGAATTAGTGGAATAACAAATTAAATTAATATTCCTTGCTAGATGGTTCCTCTCCTGTCATCCCCCTGGGTGGTGGAAGCTGCTGCCACTCTATCCTGCCCAGTCCACGAGACAAAACTGCAGTAAGAAATTACTCCTGCTTTCAGTTAAATTCTATGAGTAGAACACGCATGGGATTTAATAAATTTGCTACAATAGCTCACTGAGTCTTCAGAATACTCTGAAAGAGGAGTATTTAATAAGCCAGTACCTTTAAAAACAAGCTAAGATGTTCTGGAAAAAACATGAAGAGAAGACCTACATTTTACAAGTGTGTGAAATGCTTCTACTGTTATCTAAACAGGGCCAAACATTCTGAACCTAAAGCCATTATTTTCTTTCACTAAAAGGTAAAAAACAAATTAAAAAAAAAAATCACACACACAAAAAACCTCAACACTACATTTAAGTCTCCTACAATATTATCTATTTCTAGATTTGCCAGACTACTTTCCTGTAGTTAGATGCTTGACTATAAAGAACCGTAATAAAATAAATAGAGTAAAAATCAGTTAAACAAAAATCTTGGTGTGTTGAACATTTATTCATTTAAGAAGTTAGCTTCCTTCAACAGTTTTTCACACAGAGGAGGGCTGCAGTTGTAGGCATTGTTCTGCTGTACAAGTCTTCGGCATAAAAATATTTTTATACAGGTGGTCATTGACGTCGTTCCATTTCTAGTTCTTAGCTTGCTCCTCTGGAAAACTGGTCTGATACCTGTGAAGGCTTGCTCTTTTCTCCCCTTCATTATTTTGGAAAAAAAAAAAAAAAAAAAAAAAAAGTACATTGATACAATTTTTCAAACGTGGGAGTTAGCACAATCCTGCTTTTATTTCTTCAGTGCAGAGTGGACTGCGATTCAGTCTGGATTCCGATGAGCGAGGGCGGCTGCTGTCCGCTGCCGGCGGTCAGCACGGGCCGGGGGTTCAGGCGAGGCGGCAGGGAGTTAGCTGGGCGGATGAGCGGCGGGGGAGGCTGGTTGAGGGTCGGCCGAGGCTGGATGAAGCGTGCCTGCTGCTGGAGCGGCGGGGGCTGGCGGTGCAGAGCAGGAGCAGCGGGAAGTGCTGGACGAAGTAACGGGGGCGGCTGGTTTAAAGTTGCCATGGGAGCGGCAGGTGCTGGAGCAGATGCCTGTGCTGGAGGTGAAGGGCCTAAACACTGAGTGGCTGGAGTGCTTTGTGCCTGCACAAAGGACAAAGACAAGACCGTGTGAACAGCCGTCCCGGCCAGGGCGTGATGCAGTTGGGCTGCCACTGGCCACTACACAGGAAACAGCATTTAAAAATATAAAACCAAAGAACTGAGAAGTTACTGAAAAGAAATCACCAACCAAAACATTATAGACAGCAGAACTAAAAATATTTACGAAGCAAGTCTTCTTCTAGAACAAGAAGTGTATTTTAACACTAAAACAGTAACGTGATTGTCACTATCAAAGGTGCAGTCCTGCTCCCAGCTGGTTAATGACATTGGCTGAAGTTCTATGCAAGCTCATCATCATTAGAATGTGGTTTGCCACTCCACCAGTTAACCTTATATTTTATCACTAAATAAAATGCTGTTCCTCAACCCATGCTTACTTATTTCTGGTACACAAAACACACCTCATCTTCTTCATCAGTGCTCTTTCCTGATGGCACATTAGAAGTATTTTTTGTGTCCTCCCCTAAAGCAGAAGCATCACCATTAGAAGCCAGGGTTCCTTGTTCCGCTTCCCATTCCTGCAATACCTCCTCTAAGTTAAACCGACGCCTGTAGTTTACAAAGAAGTTCTTCACTTGGCCAACAGTCTTGTTGCCAATTACATCTGCAATAGCTTGAAAATCTTTACCATATTTTCGGACACCTGGAAGGCAAAGTAAATAACATAGCTGTGAAGAATCAGTCAGACACAGCTACGTGTGATGTATTTATAGAGAGAACCTGTGGGACCCTGCAAACCAAAGGAGGACTCACTAATTAGGAGAACGCCTCAATTTCCATTAAAACAAAGTAATTTTTAATAGCACAACTATCAACACACAATTCAAGAACTTTTTAATGAAGTCATTACCCGTTCTTCTTAAAAGATCCTGGCTTACTCACCAAGCCTCTCAACCTAAAACCACAGAGATCTGGCCTCTGCGTAATACAGTGAATCTTTCAGCGTGCTCACAGTAAGGGGAGAAGCCCAAGACCAGCTCAAGAGGGGAGGAAGGGTGACTGAGCATGTGTGAATGGCTGTAAACAGAGTAAAATGCTAGAAATATCAAGGGACAAACACTGATAGCTCCTACAGGTTCCCTCCACACCAGCTGCATGCAGGTGGCTCCTTTCCCCCAGCCAGTGGGGTAGGAGTGGCAGAGAGCAGAACAGGGGAGCACAGTTCAGTAATCAAATGTACTGCTCATTCCTGCACTTGTGACATGCTCTACTCAGGCTACACACAGCAACTGGCAAGTGTTCATCTCACAAAGCCTGTTTGAAGCTTTAATTCACCATTCAAACTGGGTAGAAAAATCTGGGGTTTGGGGCAACCATCTTGGAGAATCTAAATATATTTAAACTACTGGTGCCTGCTTATAAGATGGCCCAGCACAAGCCTCTAGGATTAAATCCCCTAGCAGCATGAGAGCTGATCTCGTTCTTTTCATTAATTTTTGTACTGACTTCAGTAGTTTGTTTATGAAAACAAAAAGTTTTCATAACTTTTTTCAAAACAAAGAACACTTAAAAAAAATCCCAAAAGACATTTGAAATACTTCTAAAACTACATTTGCATATAACAAAAAACTATTGAGCACAACATTCCATAGTTTTTAACTTAAAATTTGAATTATAATAAAAAGTATATTGATTTGGTTATATTTAGAATATGCGTCTACTTCTTCCCGTCTCCTGCTTAAGAAAAAAAAATCCTCAGCCTCTCCCACCTCCTAGAACACAGCTTTTAGCTGCACAAAGTATATTTTTAATTACAAGTGTCAAAAAGTTTGGAGACTTGGAAGAAATAAACCAATTTTGTTCCAGAGTGAGTAAACAGAAGACTCTTTTTCTTTGCTGTCAGTTGTGTGTGAGCGGATTACAATTTGACTTCTCCTATGAAGCTCCTGATAGTTAAACTCATTCAGAACATATCACAGTTCTTAGAGGGCAGGCACTCTTTCTCATTACAGGAAAAGAAATTTATGCCTGATTTCATGCCTCACTTCAGAAAATGAAGCAAAGCGTTCAGAAAGTGAGAGTTGTTTCAAATCTGAAAGCTATGTTCCTTTTCAACTTAATTGTGAAGAGTGTGACCTTCAGTTTGTTCTGCTCCTTTCTACTTTCCTTGTTATTAGGCACTTCTGATGTGGTAATGCACACTCCCTGCAATTTAAAAGAGAAGTTCACCTCTAGGATAGTAAAAATTCTGTAGCTGAAACTGATGTTTCAGCTGTCAGGAGCCCAGCTACATTATTTAGTATCTTTTTCCAGGGAGTACAAAGCATACAACTCTCCAGATTGCAGGAACCTTGGAAAGATTTCAGAGCCTCGTGGGAGGGCATGGATCCAGGCAGAGCAAAGACAGGGATTTGGCTCTGTGCTTTATCAGCTGTACAAGGTATCAGCTATACTCCTTAAAAGCTGTGTGTAACCACAGAACATTGCCTCCAGTATTTTTAATATATTTTGTCTGCCTTATCATTACCACCCTTACTGCTTTATAATGAACATGAAATGTCCACTGCAATAAACCTAACATCCTGTACAATTAATCAAGTGAACAAGGTGCCCAGCAGAACAAAGCATATTTCTGTTAGAAAACTAACATAGACTTTTAGCGATTTCAGCCTTTTCTGTTACTACGCTGGCTACATTTCTTTCCTCCCTTAATCTGCAAGACAACTGAGCCTGCTGGTTATCTTCAACTCAGGTTGTCAAAAATAAGGTCTTAAAGCCTATTTCCAAGCAAACAGCTTGAAAACAAGGTGTTCCTGCCTTCAGTGAGAACCCAACTCAAAAAAAAGAATCTAAATATAATTTCCTTAGTTTAGCTATACACAGCACTACTCATTTTGGATTCTTTTCAATGTTATTACTACTGCTCTACCACAATGATGTAGTAAAAGTCTTTCAAGCCATGTAAGAAATACAGAAAATTCACTGTGTGTTTATGAAACTTTAATGTATAAGGTGATAGCATATCTCTAAGAGTTGTTGCTAAGCCACCATCCCTGTCAAACTAGTGCACATTACGTATGCATCCTTATACAAATTCAGTACTAAACACCCCCAAATTATTTCTCACGTGTTCAACCTGTTATTCCATAAAAAAAATATTTATTAGGCTGATGAAAGTGAAGCTCAAAAAGGATGACTGAACAGCCTCACTGCACATGTATGAATGGTGTTCTCCCAGCTCATTTGAAAGCAGCCCAGCTCACAGGAATCCTTCAAGCTCTTCAGAATTTCACCCAGCTGCAAAGGTACACTGGAACACGTGCATGCTCTTGATTACAGCATTTTATCTTGAATGTCTCTCTTGGAGACACTCATAAATCCAAGTTTGATGCTATTTATGCTGCTTAATGTTGTACAGCACTGCAAACACAGTATTAATCAGGGTGCAAGGCAATATGATACAGCACCACAAAGAAGCAGAAATAGTTAACGGGAGCTACAGTTCCACTGTGATGGGATTACAGTGCTCCTGGCAACTATCTTATGTAGAGTTAGATCCTGATTGTCCCAACTATTTTCCCCTGCAATGCCATGAAAGTCAAGCACTGCTTTTCAATGCAAGCTTTGTTGTCTTGAACAAGCGTTAAAGCATTTTTGCAATTGCATTTTCATGCCAAAGATCTTAGTTTGAAAATATGATTGTGCTTATATATTTCTGTACATAAAAGTTTGTAATTTAGGAACACTAACTGATGAACTAGCCCATTGCATTCAACAGCTATTCAAAGCTGAACTCTTACCTGATAAATTATACTGCAAATATATTGGCTCAGAGATCATAAATCTGAGTCTACAACCCCATTGCAGGCACCCACACTGCTTTTAAGATTACACACAGCTCTATTTTAAGATAAGTTTTCTCATTACCTCTTCCTTAGTTACTGGCAATCCCTTGAGATTAGCCTTCAGATAACAAGTTTTTTCATGTTTACAAAAAACAGTACCAAAACTATATTATTGCAGATTATATTTACAATTTTCATGGTTAGATTTATTGTCCGAATTCAAGTGAACAAATCACTTAAGTGCCACCTACCTGCTTAAGGCTTATGATTTCTATAAAATTATTAAAAGCATATGCCAAAATATACCAATTCATTTAATGAAATAAATCTATTTTAAAATGTACAAACAAAACGTTAAAGTCAACTTTCAAGTCCATGCCTAATGCACATTATAGAAGCTTTTAGTAGAACAATTGTGGCTACCTTCTAAAAAACAAAGCCAGGGAAAAACACAGCATAGTCCTCTCATGCCTAGAGTCTACTACCTCAAGCAATTGCTTTGAAGCAAGAAATCAGGGTCCTTAGCCTGAGGGATGGGAGGTTAATACCTACAGCACTCTCATTCCAGGAGACAGAGCAAGCAGTAAGGGAGGGATAATTAGAACACTTTGTTCTTGTCATTAGGATTGTCTTCCATCTCTGTTTTATATAGTGACAAGGAAAGGGGACCACAGAGGAAACAATACATATAAGAAGCACATGTCAATAAAAACAGATTTCTTCCAGAAGGCCTCTCCCCATCCTTAAGGCTAACACCCTTTATAAAACACAGAACCATCCCTAGTGACCAGAAGACTCTATCTCCTCTCCAAGGAGTCACCACCAACTCTCACTCTCTTTTGCTCAGGCTCTAGTTTATTTGTCTTGTTGGTCACGGAGTGCCACAGCTTAGCAAAACCTAAATGTATTCTTATCACTTCCCAAACTGTTGCTTTGTGAGAAACTCCAATAACTAAACTATGGAAAGGCAAAATGGTTTGAATCCTGTCCTTCTAAGGCAGGCACAATGACTCTATTTTCCCCCACTCTAAGCCTTTAACTTACTAGACTATCACACTATAGATAGTTATCTCCTTCAGTTGCATCTGGGAACAAACACTGAAGTATTTAGCAATAGTGAGAGAATGAACTTAGGACAGAATGGAGAATTGCAGCTTGCAAATCCAAGCCTGAGGCATGCAAGTTGAAAGGCGTGATTTAAGACATACCATGTCTTTCTGCATTTCCATTCCCACTTCAAAACAACCTAACTTTAGGTTCAGCCATCTGACTAATAAATAAGCACAGGTATGGCATACCTGACAACTTTACACTTATATTCTGATACACTGAATATTTAATGCTAAAACTCAGTCTCTCATTTTCAAGGTGAAGAACACCAAGGAATAAATAAAGATATAACTGAGCTATTATGTTTATAGAAGATGATCCACATAAGTGAGTCAATATATGCCTTCAAGACAGCCTCTACAGATATTTCCCTTACATGTTCCTTGATTTGGCAGTGCATGCTAATACAAGAGTCAGTTTTCCTTCACATAAATGCAAATTAGCTGTACGAATGGTCTACCAGAAAATGCTGGGGTTTTAGCCCAGTGAGAGTGTTAGTTAAGCATCCATATCCAGCCTCAGACTCTTTAAATGCCGGATGGGTAGATACCTGCCCATTATTCCCCCATGAACAGAGAGAAGCCACTTTTCTTAAAAACAGTAAAGCAGATTTATTTTCTGCTTTTTTCTACTTTAAGGTACAGGAGATGTCTTAAATGCTTCAAATTTTATTACTTTAACTATTGCTTTAGTCTTCCACATTAGAGAAATTCATGTAAAGTGATTTAGAAGATGACTGAAGGGACTTTCTAGTACTAATACAGTTGTTAAATCCTGCTTAGCTTTTCTCTTTGAAATTTAACACAGGTAACAGAAAGCCTAGTGTCATGTTATTTGAACAAATACCCTAAATATTCTCAATAGTTTTGCTGCTTTCCTGGTGACCAGATAAAGTTTAGCTTGGCATTAGAGGGAAATACAAATATAAGCCTAAGCACCTCTTCAAATACTTTACATCAGATTTCAACTTGCTGCTACTGTTAACATACCTTGTACTGCAAGAAGCTGCTCTTCTGTGGTCCAACGGGCATTGATTTTCTGATTAGACTATTAAAATTAGAAAAATGGCACAAAGATCATTAAATTGTTTCAACAGCTGCAAAATATCTAAGTATCAATATGTTTTACTTGCACTAGATTCTGCAAAATAGGTAAAAACCTCTTGCTTATAAGCTATAAATTTATAGTTTAAGATTGTTTTCATGCAGAGGAAATGGTGTTTATGGATTTGAGCTTAAAACTATGCCAGCAGTTTTTCCTGTTTTATTGCAGTTCTTAGTATCAGCTATATAATAACTTATGCACAAACTAATGATATTTATGCAGACAGGATTTGAATTTATAGTAACATTTATCTAAACTATTTGGACTTGGTGTTTACAGCATTTTGCACTCATGTTATGTTTCATATCCAAGACTTTAAAACAAGCAAAACCAGAACTTCAGTAGTAACAGATCATTCATTTTAGATGCTAAAATGCATATATAGTCATGTTTTCACACAGAATACCATTTATTACTGGCAATCTACATTACCTATTTTTAATCCAAAAAGCCCCCAAGTATCAGGGCTCAATTTCAGCTCCCTGTTATTGTGAACAGACACGATAGTTTTTTCTGCTTCTTTTTTCAACTAGTTGCCATGAAAAAAAAAAAGCCTACCACCAATTTCTTGTAAAGAAGCCAGACTTCCCCCCTGCATGTAATTTAATGGAATCCCATTTAAGCTGCTGCTGGAGTGCAAACACTATGCTGCAGCAAAACACATTTCTGCAGCTTCCCAACTAATGTAAGTGCAAGGCCCCAAGTTTCAGTATTTATTCTGATTTACCTCAGGAGGTTTGAATTCTTCAATCCCGCCTTCCATTTTCTGTTTAAGTGCACTGTTTACTTGCTTAGCATTTTGAACCTTGGTCAAAAACAACAAAGTTAATCAGCTCCACAAAGAAAGTTGGTCACTTTACACATTTATCTTCACTAGGATTGCCACAAGTGTACCTCCTAAGTTAGAAAGAGAAATATTATGGTTTAAGGCTTCACTACTTTTAACTGTTTAAAAAAAAACTTAAAAAAAAACCAAACCAAAACACATCACAGTTTACTATGGAGAAAAAAAATTAAGCCAGTCTTTCAAAAGCACAGTTTGTCTGCAAAAGTACTAAAAGCTGTTCGTAACAAGTAAGTTTTGATAAGGATGCATAGGTTCTTGAAGAATTAATATTCTAGACACAAAACTTCATTCTTAGAAATGTGAGATGCATTGCATATTAATTTAGTAACTTCTTCCTTCTTAAAAAAAAATAAATTCATGAGATGCTTCCAGATAGTTCCTTCTGACAGATGCTTTTTATTGACCTGAGATCATTCTGATTTTCCTTAGGGGGGAATTCTTGAAATGATTTAAGATATTTCTTAGGTTATAAAAAAGACAGATCTTCCAAACTGTACATATACACATCTATGAACCACTTAAATCTGACACTGATGTACATAAGATAACATAGGTAAGAAAATAGTTTTGCATACTATGGTGCACAGCTATTACAAGGATTCTTAAGTATGGACACAAAAGCAGACAACTCAGGGGGAGATTCCAAAGGCTGCATCTCTGAGACCACTGCAAGAAAAAAAAAAAAGAGAAACACAACCTCAAGGCTGTAACTCACCTACACTTAGGCTAAAGAGTGAAACCCACCTATGCTATTTAGCCCCAGACTCCTGCTGTGACAGAAAGAAGCTTATTTCTCCTGTAAAAGAATGTAAGGGAGCAAAAACCCCATGAAAAAAGCCCTTTATTCACTCCATGATTTTGAACCATGGCAGCTCTATAAAGAGGCAAAAATTCCAGAAGATAATCCTTGACTCTGTAGCCCCATCGCTCCTAGAAAGCAAGCATGCACATAACTACTGTACCCTTAGAAGCTGAATAATTACATGTTTCAACTTTAAATGCCAAAATTTAATTTCTTCATGCAAAGGAAGCAGGCAATTTTCCTCTTAAAGGTGAAGACTAAAAAGCTTTTCTAAATTTAATAAGAAGTAGAAAACTTATCAATTCAGAGAAATAACTAGGTCCACGTTTTCCACACGCCTTCCATACTTTCACAGTATGTGGGAAAGGACATCCAGAAAAACAGCCTTAAATTAAAGCATAACAAATGTAGCTTCCTCTGCTCCATTGGTCTCATTTTCACTTTTCAAACAAATACTTCTAACAAAGTAAAAAAAAAATTCAAATCAAATGTGACCTTTAATTTTTCCTGTCCCCAAATCTGTAGCACTGTTTTAATGCTACACATTTTTTTAATAAGTAAAAAGTCATCTTGCTTCATTTTATCCAAAAGAGCAGATGAACGTAAAAAACAAAACTGAAGAGCAGCTACTGTCCAGCATTTGTGGTGATAACTGTGGAACAAAATGAGGAAGACTCACATTAAAGAAGTTTCAGAATCTTCACAGATAATCTTCAAAACCATTACAATCAGAACAATCTGAGATGAAAAAAAAACAAAAACCAAGACCAATAACCCATGGTACCTGTCGCTTTAACGAGATAAGTTCCATATCCAGCTGTCTAAGAATTGTGTTGGCTGCATTGGGACTACAGGAAACAGCTATCACATCTTCCTGGGTCAGGTACATGCCTTTGGGTGGACGGCATTTGGAACGCTGGGAATGGTGGCGATGCTGCAAGCTCTGATACTCTCTTCTACCCAGACCTATTTTGCTGGTCTGAACAGGCTGCTCATTATTGCCCTTTAATTTACAAGAAATAAATCATTAAAGATTAACAGGATCTTGTATATAACTTTACTAAAAAAGAATGAAGTATCAGATAGCATTGCAATGTGATATTTATGACAAATAAAACTTAAGCTAACATCCTCCTTTGCATGTAGTATCCAGCCATGTCTTGCAGATGAGTTGATGGGAGCATACCAGTCATCTGCTGGGTAAGCTTCCATTGGTCTAAGAAAGGTCAGTTTTCAAAACCTTTTTTTAATGTGGCCACAAATACAGTAAATGTTATGGAAATCCCAGTCTGAATACTGTGACAGAGGACGAACATTACAGACCTCTTAAGTAGACAGAGGGTAAGCAATACACATGTATGTGTCTTGTTTTTAAAAGAAATAATCAGTGACTTTATTACACATTTATTTCTGATCAGTTATGAAGAATTTGGGCAAAGATTAAAGGAGAAGAATGACAAAGTCGACCAGGCCAGGCAAGAATGTAAAATTACATTTCTCCCTGCTGTAAGCACTCTACAGAAAGAGACTGTACTGTTTGGTTGGGGGTGATGGGGAGGGGCTGATTTGAGATTTGGAAGAGAGTGTATGGACACACCCCTGCAGTCATTACAAAAGTCTATGTAATTTAGAAAACATGAGCTTTTGTTATCTACTTCTTTGGAAAGGAAAGGAATGGCAAAAAGGAAATTAAATCTTTGTTTTGATGTGTCTGGGCACCTAAACATTTCAGCTTTGTTTTCAATAGGGATTGCTGCACAGCTTCTCTGCTCCCTCAGAGCAACAAAGCAGCTTCCCTATAGCTCAGGAGCAGAGACACAAAAATTACTTTCTCTGCAAGGATTTTCTAATTCAAAGCAATGCTAAGTACCAGAACAGAAACAGAAATTCAGGCTTTTCCCTACTTCAAGCAGCTCCCTATTGCTCCTCCCTGCTGGCATCCATGCATGTGAAGAGGAGGTGGTCAGCTGATCACAGTGACTGCAAAACCAAGTGCAGCAGCCATTATTATTCTTATCATTATTTTCTGTAGTAGTAGTAGTACAGAGCAGCAAACAGTCTTGTTTTACTATACTTGACCTTGTGCCACATTCTCTTCCCCAGCTAATATAACATCTTAATCCAGCCCACAGACTTCACAGAAGCCACCTTAAAAGCATTTAAGATACGTGCTCTTCCTTGGAAAATTGATGTAGAGACTTACATTTTTGACATATAAAAATCTCAAGTTTAAGTTCACTTCGGCCCTGTTTACACTTATTTGGGTTTTGGGTCTGCATTGCTCTTTTGGTACGAAATTGCAATTCCTGTGTATTCAATCTGGATTTAAAGTGAAAATATTCTCTCAAAATTTTGTCCTGCCAAGATAGAGAGTTTAGGTTATATTTGTTTTATCTGGTAGCAGAAAGTTTCCATTGCTCTGTCTGTTCAAGCAGCCTACTCAGTTTATATTTTGCTTAGGAAGTGAAAGTACGCAAATCCTACCAGAACTATTAGATCACAAAAATATCTTGTGCAGATCCAAACAGCTCATCAGAAATGACAAACCTATTTGTCCTGTTCCTAGAAGTCTATCAACACACTACTTACATTCTGGACTGCATGTCATGATTCAAACTATAGCCAAGTAAATTGAGCAAAACAGCCCTTATTTAGATGTAGCTAAGGCAGCAACTCCAATCATTAGATTGCAGGGACGTTGTTAGAACAGCAGAAAAGTAAAAAGGTACATTATCAGGACCATGTGACATTTCAAGTACTATAAAACATCCCCATGTTAAAAAAGTAATCTCAAACTCTTTCATTTGAAAGGGATAACTGTCCTTTTTTTCCCCAAGGCCAGTAGATAAAGGGATACATTGAAGGTCACTGCAAAGTTCAGAACAGAAGCTAAACTTATCAGTCTCTTACTCAATATTATTTTTGTGAAAAGTGCAAAGTTTTATTCATAGTCCTAGATGGGAGGTATGAGATTGCATAACCTCTCCTCTCACTCTTGAGAAGCATGAACTGGCCTATTTAGGAAGATCACAAATGCTTAAAGTTGATCAAAGAAACATACACACACTTTAATGTGTTTTTCTAGTCTTGTTCATAGATAGCCTAATGTTTACAACAAGAACTCAAAAAAACCCTAAAACCTGAACATACCCTGAACATTGCAGTCATCTGTAAAGTTAATAGTAAGTGCTCATTAGGACAAAAATGTTTTTCCTCTACATTTATTAGTTGAAAGCATCTCAGTAAAACCACACATTAGTTGAAATGCATCACCTCACTGTGGTTTTGAACAAACAATCAGAGGTGTTCTTTGAAAAATGTAATTTAACTTTAAAATTAAAAGACAACATTTTGATTCAAATAATTCACAATCAGTAAAAGTGTAAACATTAAAAAGACTGAAAGAGGGCAAATACAACCTATTTTACCAGGTTGTGAGAGGATATATCTCTTATAAAACTTGAAGATCTCTCAGGACGCAGTGGAGGTAATGAGAGATGCATTTACAGTCACAAAATGGCAAAAATATATGATACCATTTTGTTTCAATGAGAAGTCACCAAGATCTTGGCTACCTAAAGACCCTGGGAATTTGGCAGGCTGAAACCTAAACCTCTGTACTACAATTCACTCTTTACAGAAACACATTCACTGAAAACAAACAAACTGACATTCACCATTAAGTTATCTGTTACCTCCTTTTTGGCTTCTTTTTTGGGATCATAATCACTATCGTTTCCATCCATTGGATGAGCTTCTTCTACGTCATCATCACTAAAGACAGATTATAAAAAAGCTGGTCACTTTATTACTTTTTAAACCCAAATATAAAAATGTTCCAGGATGAGAGAGTTATCTACTTGAATTTATCCATTCTGAGTATATAGCGTTTCAAAATTATTTGTAGTTTTCAAAAGACAGCTGTTACAAGCATGATTTTCTATATTAAATTCTAGTAATTATTATGATAAACAAGCAATCCTAAACCATAGTTTCAAAGTTACTTTAAGCAGTGCTGGTACTGCTGCCAAGAATTTTGGTGTCACCTTTCTTCAATTCAACCACTTGTGCCAGTGTGAACACTTCTGTAGCCAACTATACACCAAGGCTAGAAATAACCTTTCATTTGCCCCAATTTTCAAACCACTGCACCAGGTGAATAAACCCTTGCTGAAGTCTGTGGGGAGCATAGGGCATATGATGGGAAAACACGGGACTGCTTTTTCACCAACTTGGTTAAAGTCTAGCAGTTTAGGGGAGGGAAATAAAATCTACTGAATTAAATCAAAGAGAAAAGGTTAAAAAGAGAACAGTCAATTTAGAGCCCAATCCAGTCATTCTGGCAATATAGCTTCTGAATAAATTAATGCAAAAACAAACTAAAATCTCTAGTTATTACCAAACCACTCCAAACTGCTGTACTAAAAGCAAACTGAGTTTAGCTTATAATTTTTCAGAAACAGGATCACTAAGTAAGCATATGAACTTTAGATTTCAGGAGTTATTGAAAATAACATATTAATTAAAAATACTCCTTTTGCGCCAGTTAAGCCATTTTCTACAGATATAAAATTACAGCTTCCAATATAAACACAGGTTGTTACTTATAGATGCAACATATTATCATCTTTTATAAAGTGCAAGTTAATTATTAAGTACACTGAGCACAATAAAATTTTAATTTCCAAATAACTATGAGAAACAGTTCCCTTCTATGCAAGACATCAAAACTACTCTGAGCTCTAATTCTCTCTGACTGACAGCAGTTCTAAGTGTCCTTAAAAAAGATTTTATTTAGTTTTGTTATAAAACAATGTATAGGCATTCTAACTGCTTCAGCTCTTTACAGTGGTTGAACTTTCAGTTTTAGTTCCATATTAGCTCAAAAATCCAAACCCAACACCCCTTCCCCTCACAAAAACATTCTCCTGCACAGACAGGAATAGACTTCAGGGTTTTAATCCTTGTTTTTGCAGTTATCCATTAAAACACACCCATCTCTTACTACAACTCACACAGACTGGAGTGATAAAGTTCTTAAAGCAGAGGTACCACACCCCTTGCTAAAAATTAGAGATATCAGAACAGGGGCTCAAACCTAAAACACATGGTTCACACTGCAACAATGGCTAGAAATTACTCAACATCTCTACTTAGGAAGATTTCAGTCTCTGTTTAGCTACTTAAAAACATAAAACTCACCTGTCACCTTGATTATTTCTATTAGCTAGTTTACGAGCCTGACGATCCATCAAACTTGTCCTAGAGCGAGTTTTCTTCCAAGAATAGTAGTATTTTACAAGGCTTGCAATGGTTTTGTCTGGGAGCTAGAAGAATTCATCAACAGATTAACACTTCTAAAATTAAAATTCCATCCAGAATTATAATTTTGCTCTGTTTATAACCATATTTAAACAATATTTTAAATGCATTGATAAGATTGAAAGGAGGGATGCATTTCATAGAAATTTTTAAAAAGCAGAGAAGGCTTCTTTTCATTAGAGTGAAAAAGCTGTATGTCCAAGAGACATGATGAAATTAAATTAAATCTTATATTCAAGGCTCTTCCTGAAGCTTTTACACAGAAATCAACAAGAAATTTTAGCCCAAAAGGAGCCTTTGTTCTTAGTGCATTGGAGCTGTTTAATGCTTCTGATTAAAATATTACTTTACCATTTGCTGGATCCTGTGAAAGCTCTTTCCATGGAAGCTAAATGCTTGTTCAAATAGAACTTTATCTTCAACTGTCCATTCATCAGGGAAAGGAGTGAAGTTAGGGAGATCCGCAAGGGACTTCTCAATATTGTGTTTATGCCAGAACAACATGCCGAGAGCCTTTGAAAAGAAATAGTCCCTCTTTGGATTTAGTCAATTTTCTAAAACATTGAGACAAGTTAAATAAAAACAGGCAATTTATTTCTTGGAAATAAAATTTGACTATCAGACTCCCTTCTCAAAATGTATTTACAGTTGTATTGGCTATTTACTATAGGTTACAAAATTCTCTTTAGAGACAGTGGGCACATCTATACTTTGTCAATGGTACGAAAGCCAGACAATTTAAGGTTGGCATGGCAGCAGTAATTCTAGAGCAGCATGAACTAGGCTGAGAGGCTCATATCTGACCTGCTTTCTTACTTTACAGGCATATATATCCTACACAGTTCCTTATAGGCCTTTATTACCAGCCCATTCAAGAAAGAAAATAAAAATACTTTTCAGTAGCCAGAGGATCATCCAAAATGCAAGTCTGAAAGTTCAAAGTGAGAGTGGTCTTTCTACAACTCTCCAATCCACAAATAACAGCACGGCCACCTCATCATGTGCACCTAATAAGGAACGGAAATTTAAATATACTTTCTTATATAATTTCATTTCTCAATATTCTGAAAGAATTTTATGTTCATTAGACTTCCTGCCAGAGAATCACCGGCACATTTGATGTCAAGATTTGGGCATGGGAATTGGGCAATGTTTCCACTCAGTTTTAATCATACAGCGCAGACACGATCACCAGGCATCTCTCCAACCCCTTGATTTCACATCTTCTAACAAGCTGGACACAGCAAACCTCTGCTCTTGTTAAAATGGCAAGTGACAAGCACCTCTTGCAAAGAGAATTTCTATTCCACTGTGAGGAGTCTACAAATGTTTTGTACCAGAAGTTATTTTGGAAATCCATCTCTTGGAGACTTAAGATCCACCAGTTCCTCCTCTTGCCTATCAGAAGTCAAGGCATAAAGAAGCAACACCAAAACACAGGTATATTCTGGATGTTGTAACACTGGCAGCCTCTTTGTCAGACAGCAGTTGATGAGCAAGCTTCCATCCTCCAAAACTTGATCATACAACTTCTTTTCAATTGCAAAGCAGATATTTTTTTGCAACAGGTAATCTTACTTTTAGGTAGATTGGTTAATTTATGAAGAAATTTGCGACAGAACTACATGCATACCAGCAAAGTTTTAGCCTTTCTTTTTAAGGAACGGTGACCAAAGGCTGTTAAATAAAAAGTGGACTTGTTTGTTACTTTCAGAGCTAAAATTTGAGTCTGTTTGTGTGCCTCTGGAAAAACCCACTCAAATGAGGTTGGTTTGCATTTTTTTCAATATGAAATAAATGTTTTCAGTGCCATCCCTATCAATTAATGGTTCAAAATTGTACTGTATTTGCATTCTAATGTTAAACTTCAAATTTGTAAGCTGCTTCCCTACAAAACTCTTTAGCTAAATATACACACACAATTGCATGACATGCCCAGTGTATCAAGAAACATACCAAACCTTTCAAAAGTGCACATTACAAGCTGAGCATGTCATGAAAACAAAGAGCTCAATCTTTTGCAGAGAATCCAGACCACAACTGTATGCAGATCCATTTAACTGCAGTGTTTGCTGCCGTGCCTGAAGAGAAACAGCGTTAATTAATGGCAACCAAGGGGAAAAATAAAAGAGCTGTGTTATAG
This sequence comes from Certhia americana, assembly GCA_018697195.1. Lineage (NCBI taxonomy): Eukaryota > Metazoa > Chordata > Aves > Passeriformes > Certhiidae > Certhia > Certhia americana. The sequence goes on along the minus strand of CM031859.1, from coordinate 89,783,661 downwards.
TTTTATATTAAAAAAAAAAATCCTTTAAATGAGCACTCTCATTCCACAGCACTTACCTGTTCCACATTGTATCCATGTTTTTCCTTTGCTATTGCTATATATTCATCCACTGTAACAAAGCAATGTCAGAATTATTCTTTAATACTTTTAGCTCTGCTCTATGACAGAATTAGCCATCTAACATGGGAAAAGAGTCTCCCCATGCTTTAACACACTGCATAGGCCCAGGTCCCCCAAAATGTTAAATACACTCACAGCTTTATTAATAATAAACCCACTGACCATTACTGACCATTTAATTTTATAAACTTTTTACACAAGCTAATTCTGCTTTCTTTCACATTTTTACTAAAACAAAACCACAGAGGCTCATTATTTATTTATTTTTAAAAAAGAGAGACTGGTTTTTGAAAGGCTATCCTTTTTTAAACCCCCTCCTGGGTGAGTTTTAAATTGAACTACTTCTACTGCTTGTATTGCCAAACATGTTGAAAATTAAAGCAAGGAGATCCTATATCAATGATTATGCATATCCTCAAGATTACTATGGCTTTCACTGACCAGCATGGATTGTAACTGTAACACAAAGTCAGTTTTCAGTAGAAAATATGAAATTTCAATAATTAGATAATGAAGTTAAGGAATAACACTTAAAAAGTTATAATTAGCAATAAAGGAGGCAGCTTTGAGTTGAACACTTTTCATAATTTTGAAATTAAGTCCTACTTTATTTTTAAACAAAAACCTCTTCCTATTCACCTTCTAGAGCTCAAAATTAAGTGGCAACTAAATAGTTGAAAGGAAGTATGATCAAGAAAAGGAAATAATCATATCCTCCTCATTCAAATGGACAAGAGATATCCTTGCCATGAGCTGTTCCAGCAAAGAGCTAATTATACTTTAAAGGAATGAAAAAGCATGTAATAATCACAGTTATATTTTATTTCTAACTGTTCTGCAGTAGGTGGAGGTGCATTCCCTCAAATGTAGAGGGATACAAATCTCTAACTACTTGGTATTAGATAGAAACTGTCCTGAGGATGAGGTTCTCATGGCTGCATCCTCAAAGTTTACTCCCCTATATTACATATGGGAAATTCTAGCACAGGAGACAGGTTTAAACTAGATTAAACAGATAACTGATCACATTTAGTCAGATGACTCCTGTATTTCAGGTCACTTCTAAAGGGAGAAAATGTTTGGTTTTTTCATGCTGTGACAGCAGTTATAATTTCCCCTTGAAGTAGACCTCAACAAATCTTTTCTGAATTCATCCACTGCAACTCCTTCTAGAAATTTAAAGCAGCAAGTTCCTCATGTTCAGATATTTTTTTCTTCAATTAATAACAAAAGGTTTTGCAGACAATGATGATGATAATACAAAATAGGCAGTATGATTTGAAACAAAGGCTTTGCTAACATAAGAGAAGGTCATCTTTCCTTTACCTGGTGTATTCTAAATAAAGAAAAAGAGAAGCTTTGTGTTTAATTATTTGCAGTTTCACTGTATGTAAAATAAAGAGCAAACAGGCACACCAGAAACAATTATTTAGTTTACTTAAGCACCCAAATTCCTAAGCAGGCAAGAACTTACACTTGGCATCGGGAATATTATGATATGGAGACCATACAAGCATCCCTCCATTATCTTTATCAGTGTATTTTGTGGCACCTGTAAGAAAACAAGTGACTCTCAGTATTTATTTAATAACTACAACCTGGAGAACAACTATGTGACAGTAAGCAAAAGCCAACCACAGTAAGAAGTCCAGCTACTATGGAGAGGGAGAGAAGAAAATCATTAATTCAAAATTATTTCCTTAAGATTTCAAATGGCTGAATCTGAACACTACTCTTAGGATGTTCAAGTATAACTAAATATTAGACAGTATCCTGGTTACCACAATTAAACCACTGAAGTGCATTGCTTAAGTTAGAAGGAATCCTATCTAGTTCCAACCCCCTTGCCATGGATGGGGCATCCACAGCTTCTCTTGGCAACCTGTGCCTCACCATCCCATAGTGAGGAATTTCTTTCTCATACCTAAATCTACCCACTATAAAGTTGGAAAGGATGCAACTTTGTTCTCTAACATTTATCATTATCATAGGAGTACTAGGACTGTGGACAGTTAGGCTTCCTTAAAACAAACAAAAAATAGGTAAGAGAATTCAGTCACCATTCCTGATCCGTTTCAACAGGAAACTATACTAACAACCATGGCAGAAACAATTCTGCTCATCTATCTCTAGTTTTAATTTACTAATTTTATAATTTTAATTCGCATAGCCAACCAAATTGCACAGCTAGTGAAAGCAGTTAGATGTAGAAGTAATTTTTGGTTTGTTTACCTCCACCACAATGTAACAAGGGAAGCAGTACAAATTACCATCAGGACAGCAATACTGATGCAAACAGTAAAGCACTAAATCAGAGCATATGATTTTTGAAAACATGCTGTAAAAGAAAACTCCCTTATACTGTAAAAGCATTAATTCAGAGTCACTTTCCATTACCATTTCACGAATGTTGTCTAAAACATAAAGCTCCTTACAATCTATTTATTCACAACAGTTTATCTTGCTAAGAAATTGCTCAACAATTGGATTTATATCTAATGTCAGTATGAATTCCTTGAGTAATCGCCCTCAGAGGAACTTTCCTTGCATCCTTCTTGGAGAAGGACTGCTTCCTTTATTCAGCGAAATGAGTAACTTTTCACTCAATTTTAAGCTTACACACTTGAACATATTTATGTTTGTATTATTTGTATGTTATTTATCTACATCTTGTTTGAAGCAAACAAAAAATCCAAACCAAATGCTTTGGAACAAAGAACAGTGTAGTGCTTTCCCTTTATGTACTATGTTTTGTTGCTCTTCTCTCTTCAGTTTGGCAACGTTTTGTATTTGCTATCATCTCTGCAATCTTGATCCATCACAACTGTGAACTTGAAAACAGTTAATTAGAAAAACTAAAAGAACTCCAAAATGAGATGTGTAAGGCAGATAACCTCAAGGCAGCATAAACTCTGTAACAGGTTAAGAATGTGCATACACTCAAAGTACCAGTTTCAAGGCATAAGCACGACTAAACTCTGAAAGGTTTTTGGTGTACCAGAATGAACTCCTTAATATAACATTCCACTTTAGAACAAAAAAGCATGACATTTTTAGTCATTAGGAATGCAATACTTCATGAAGAGCAAGGAAAGCATGTTACAGGCACAAAATTTCTATTTTACACTGTTTTTATCACAAGTAGAATGGAGGGCAGGATGGTGGGCTTTTAACTAGAGATGAGGAGAAAGCCAGACCACCAGAGAATGTATTAGAATCTCAGGTAATGAGGAAAAAATATCTAAACTTAAGATACCTGCAGACAATTGGATATCATGGATATTATCAGGTACTGAATACTCAAGTACTAAAGGGAAAAAATAATTAGTTTCAGAGTTCTTGTGCCTGCAGCAGATCATGTATGCAGTGACATTCCCCTACGAAGGTGCCACCCTCACGTGACAAACAAGCAACAACCACCAGAACATTCCTTTTCAAAGCAGTGCTGTGTCACCAGCAGGAATCAGACAGCTGCTTCCATTCAGGTGGCACTTTCACACTGCCAAAAGAAAAGCCAGGATGACAAAGGAATAAGGAGATGCATACAGGTTGCCTGAAGGATGGCACCCTGCCCTCAGCACAGAATGTCCCTAGCTGTAGGACAGGGATCCCTCATCTCCATATGCAGGACCACGACCTACCTTCCTGAGAACTTGCTGCTGGTCCTTTGTGCCCCAAGCAGTCAAGCAAGCAACCCTAACCCCCAGAGAGGCAGGGTTATGCCTTTAGGACAACGTGATCTTTTCTACAAGGGAGGGGGGCTGGAAATACCCTGCAACATGTGTGTTAGAAGAGTTGGAAGCCAGTAAGGAAGAGAAGGACCAAGACTTCTCTTACCTGAAGAGTAAGAAGTCTCTGTCTCCCTCTCTTCACAACACACTTCCAAGCCACTGAGGAAGAGGTTTTGTACTTCAGCTGCTGCACTCCTCTGCCATTTAGTACCAGTTAGGAAATGCAGCCAGCTGAAGGTGCCCAACAGTCACTGTGCACCAATTCCAGGATAGGGAAATCACAGCAGCAAACTAACCCTCTCTAAATAGCAGCTTCCCATTAGAAGTTAGGCATGCATGGCTGGGGCAGCTCTATACAGGATTCCAGGTACTGAGAATGCAGGGATCATCCAGGAGCATGCAAGACACAGCGAGGGCATTGTGGGGCAGTTTAAAAATATGTTGGTTTCCAGCACAAAATGTACTTTTCTCTGCTTAAGACTTACTTCCTCACACCATTTAGTAACTTCAATTTAAGAAAGCCTGTTTTCCTATTAGAAGACTAGAGAGAGAAAAGTTATGAAGACACACAGAGAAATGCATTCCTAAGTGACCTTAAATGGGATAAAATATTCTTCTTGACAGTACCAACTTCATCCCTGAAAAGAGGGTAAGTGGGAAATGAAGCATTTCAGCATTAAGTAAGCAGAAGTCATACTAAAACCATTGTGAAGTCTCAATCTGAGTAGAATAAAACTTCTCTAGCAGTTATCTGTGGTTGACAAACAGTGTGGTGCATTCCCTATCATGATTTCCAAAAGAATGCAAACAACCCACAATATAAGGAACACAGCTTTGTAACATCCTGCTGGATCTATAGGTGGGTCAGAAAGTACAAGCAGAAAAATTTTCACCAAGAATATAAAATACTCCAGGAAAAACCAGGAGGAGGAGACAAATCTGGAGTGCAAGAAATGTTATGTTCACTTGGTAACTTAGATAAAGTAAAAATCCCAAGTTTCCTTATTAAGATTGTTTATTGAAGTAACAAAATCTCTCTCATTGCTGTAATATTTGGTGACAATTAAAAACACTACTTCCCTTAAGCTCTATCTGAAAGTTTGCTTGTAAAAAGAATATAGTGTGGAGAGGGGTAAGAGAGCATATTTAAACTAACTTCTCCTAATTGTTGCTTCCAACCACAATCTACTTCTTCCATAAGATGCTGAGAAACAGTTGCACTTTTTCCTTAAAAAAAAAAAATTACCTTGTTTTATACATAAACTAAGTTTCTAAAACATGTTTACTGCCACCACAGCATTAATCATGAATATTTTGCTCCTCTGTGTATTGTTGCAGAGCATTGCTTATGGCTATTTTTCAAGACATGCTAAGTGAAACCCAAGGATTGGTATTATTCCACTAATTTTAGTATTCTGTGGGTTTATCAGGGCTGACTTTGTTTCTTAGAGTTATGTCTACTTTTATCTGTCATTGAGTCCCTTCTCCCACCTATTTGCTTCAAGGGGCTTTAAAAACAGCACTCAATAGTACTGCAAATAAACATACTCTAAAGTATCTGATAAACCATCAAAAAAGAGCATTAGAACAATTCCAAGAAGAAACATAATTAAATATAATCAAATATAGGGCCATATGTATATATGCAAGCCTAGAACTAAAGGAGAGCTTATTACCTCATTTGCTACAAAAAAAGTAACCTAAATGTAGCTGTAAGAGCACAGATTTTTGTCTCTCAAGAAATTATGCCTCAAAACTCATCAGGAAAAAAAAAAACTCAACCAAAACACCAAACAGATGAAAGAATGAGATCTTGCTGATATCTCCTAAGATAAGCAATCTGTTAACTTGGTAAGTGCTGTACTTTCCAACTTGATGGACTTTTTAATTTATTTTGTAAGACCTAGGTGTTCCAACATAAATCCCTACGTTCTTGCCCTAATAAGCAAAATACACACACCAAGAAGGATAATACCTCATAATAAAACATTACGCCTCTAACTCAGGAGTTATTAAAGAAACATTTCCATTATTAAGAAAACTGATAGGGTGAGCATATATTAATCTCAGTTATTGGGGAAAGAGGCACTAATTGAATATTATCCCCTAGAAACACTTAGGAGCGCTAAAAAGTCTGGTTACAGGAGAGCATAAAATTAGTTCTGTAGTTACTAATGTAATGGTACTATTGCATATACAGTTTACAAAATTGAAACCACAGAACCTCAATTGTCATACAAGGGCTGAAGAGTTCCTTTAATCAAAAGAAAAACAAACACTAGGTGTTTTTCTAATTTAAGTGGCCTGTAGGAAAAGCAAACCCAGGCTGCAGGTCAGAAACCATCGTTTTTATCCGTGTATATTTTTATGTAGGCAATGTAAAAATAAAGAGTGCGAACAATTAGCCTTATTAACAAAGAGACCTAGACTGCGTGCTCCTTCCTAGGGGAAAGGCATTCCCTTAAGCCAAGATCATGCATCCATTTAATCCCACCCTCGCGCTTTCCTTCCTCCGGCCTTTTCTTTGGCCGGTGGGGACTTGCGCCCATCCAGAGGGGCTCTCCCAGCCTTGGGAGACACCGTGAGAGCAATCCCCTTCCGGCAAGAAATCATCTGACACCCATGGAGCCTGCCTGGAGAGCAGCAAAGTAGACAGGCTTCATCTGACCACTACAGCAAAACTGCTCCTGTGGTCTGCCCGCTCAGCGTAGTAAGGCACGGCAGCATTCGAGCAATTAACTTGCTAAAGCTGAGTACCCATATTCCTCGGGGCGGGGCTGGGGGGGCGAGGAAGGCGGAGGAGAGCAGCTCAGCCTGCCACGGCGGGGCCAGCGAGGCTACTACAGCACACAAAACCAGGAGCAGGAGTTTCCCACCGAGCGCATCTTCCACCCAGCGCCTCCAGCACGCAGCCAGGTCTGCTCCGCTTCCGGCAGGGCGCATCACTTCCCACCCTTGCCCGACAACATCCATCACCCCTCGTCAAATATTTTTTACGGTTATAGGTTTAAGGACAGGGAGGGAAGGGAAGAAGGAAAAAAAAAAAAAAAAAAATCAAGCTTTTTTTCTGCTTCACCGCCTCCCGCCGGATACACATAATGCGGCCGATAATGAAGTGAGAATCCTCCACCGCGACGCCCCCCGCCCCCGGAGAGCAGATGCTGCCCCGGCCAAGCCTCCCGCCGCCGGCACCGGATCGCCGACACAAAGGCTCCAAAGCACCATAAATACAGCCCCGCGGCCGCCGCCGGGCGAGCCCACCCCTCCCGCCTCGGGAGATGTCAGGTTACAGCCGAAAAGCCATTTACCGGGCTCGAAGTCAGGAATGCGCGCCTGGTATTCCGCTCCGACCCTCATTCCTACATCTGCAAGGCAAAGGGGGGAAGAGAAATTAACGGCTGGAGCGTCCCCGGGCGCCGTCCCAGGCTCCCGCCGTGCGGCGGGCGGGCGGGCTGGCGGAGCCCCCGCCGCGGCCGTGTGGAATAAGCCACCTCCTCCCCCCGCCACCCCCCCGCCCACCGCCGCCGCCGCGGATTAAGCCCCGACGACCGCCGAGGAGGGGGCAGGAGGAGGCGGAAGGGGGAGTTTATTCCAGCGGAACAATGGGGACGGCGGCGGCTCCCGGGAGACACTCCCTCCCCATCGTTAAGTACCGCGGGGGCAGCCGCGGGGCCGCGCCGCGCGCTCCCGCCCCCCCGCCCCGCACACGCGCGGCCGCGGCACGGACGGAGCGGCGGAGCCCCGGCACCGGCAAGGGGGAGGCGGCTCGGCTCGGCTCGGCTCAGCTCAGCTCAGCTCAGCTCAGCTCAGCTCACCGCCCCTCCCGCCGCCTCCGCCACCCCCCTGCCGCCGCCGGCGGGGCGGCCCCAGGCTCGCACCGTGCTCGTCGCCACTGTCGCCGCCGCCGCTCTCCGGCTCCGAGTAGTGCCCGTTGGAGGGGCTGCTGCTCTTAGCGCCGTTGGGGGCTGCCCGGCTCTTACCCCCCAAGAGCTCCGCGCCCTTCTCCATCGTGCCCGGCATGCCAGGGCTGGGAGCGGGGGAGAGCGGCGGCAGCGCTGGCTGCCGAGGGGGGGGAAGTTAATACGGAGCCGCCATGTTTCCCCCTCCCCGCCCCCCCCTCGGGCACCTCCTCCCCCCCTCCGCCGCGCCCCCCCTCCCCCGGCGCCGGGAATCCCTCCGCGCCGGCCCGGCCGGATCTCGCCGAGGGGCGGGGATGCCGCTGGAGCGCCGGCGGCGCGGCCGAAGGAAGGAAGGGAGGATTGCTCCCGCTCCCGGACCGCGGCCGCGCCGCCGCGCCACGGGGCTCTCCCGGCCAGCGGGCCCAGAGCGGAGAGGGGACTATTTGCCGTCGGCGGTGGCGCAGGGATCCCGGCGGGAGGGTGCGGCGGCTCCGGTGGTTCCGCGGCGAGGGGCGGGAGGAGCGGGGACCGAGC
>CM031859.1:89760956-89775277 GCA_018697195.1 Certhia americana | reverse complement strand
GGGACCGAGCGGGGACCGAGCCGGGGACCGAGCGGGGACCGAGCCGGGGACCGAGCGGGGACCGAGCCGGGGACGGACCGAGCCGGGGACCGAGCCGGGGACGGACCGAGCCGGGGACCGAGCCGGGGACCGAGCCGGGGACCGAGCCGGGACCGAGCGGGGACCGAGCGGGGACCGAGCGGGGACAGGAGGCACGGCCGGGACACGGCCGGGGAGCGGGGCCAGGCCAGGCCCCGGCGGGGAAGGCTGATGCTGTCACATCGCTGAAATCCCACGATGTGTGAACCCGTGCTGTTTTTTTCTTTCTAAATTTAAAAAGTGACCGATTTATTTACCGGTTTAGTGCAATTCTGGTGCGTTGCCGAGTGCTGCGGTGTTGCCATCTAGCTTGTCTCAAATACTCACGTTTTGTGAGGTAAAAAAAGGCTGAGACGGGCTCCAGACCGAGGCTGAGTTACTGATACGACAAGAGTCTTGCTGCTTAATCTGGAAATGCATTAGTAGTCTGGTTTGTTCTATGCAAATGTATTTAATGTTCTTGTGGCTTTGTTTTAATATAGGTATTTTTAATGATGCAGTGTTAGTTTGTCAGTCTGATTTCCAGATGTGGGGTAAATACATACTTAAATTGCTATATATCAGACTAAAGTCCCGTGTTCCAGCTAGGAGTGTTTGACACAATCCATTACCCTTTGTCACATCTCAGCAATTCTTGCCCAAGTCTGCCCTGGTGGCTGTCTGCCCCAAGCTGATTGATTGATTGATTGATTGAACAGTGCTAGCAGGAATAGTGCAGATGCTTTCTTACCGTGAGATAAAGGGGAGATGACTACTTGTGTCCATACTTATGGCTACCACGTGTTCATAGTGTCTTATAGTAGGATTGTAACATGGTGTAGTTAGCCGTGTTTGCTGTTTCTTGATGCTTGCCTTGAAAGCAGTCTGTTCTGGTCAAATTATATACTTTTGAAAAACTTTTGGTGTATGTGTGCTTCCTAAAGTATGTCGGGAAAATATTGTCAAGGCTTTTCCTGCTTTGGGAATTTTGTGAAGAGCTGTTTTTGTGACAGCTTTTGGCAGATGGCTATCAAAAATGTGAGTAAACAAGCTGTGACTCCTTTATGCTTGCTGTTTTTCAAGAGCTGGAGAGAAAGATTAGCAAGGAGAAGGCAAGAGCAACGGTGGTTGACTGCCTGCAAGTGCCTCACCAATTGAGGATTTGCAGTCTCACAGTTTAAGGTACACAAAAGAATTTACAATGAGAAACCACTGAAATGCCTGAGCCACAGGAAAATCTTGAACCAATCCTTGTACTTCTAAGGCACAAAATCGTTGCAATAACTTGCAGGAAATTAGGATTTGTTGTTTTAGTTCTCCTAAGACTGTCTGTTTGAGGCTTTTTATTTTCATTTTTTGTGCATGTGAAATTTGGGCGTATGTGCTGCACTATGACAGGACTTGTCTGACAGTTCTTAACTACTGATAAAAGCTACTGGAAGTTTTAGTAAGCTGTTAAGTTCTTACAGGTGTCATGAAAGTAATCACCTGAAAGGAAGAATGAATGATTCCTTGTAGCATGGTTTGGAGGAGAATTGTCTGAAGAGCTTGACCTTTTCTGTTTGTGTTATTTGCACAGCTGCTGCTGAAGTTGCATTTTGGAGGTTACTGTAAAAGGGCATAGGTTCACTTAGTCAAGCACTTAGATATTAGCAGATGCATGCAGACTTTTTTCTCCCCTGCAATCTGGAAGTTGGCTTGCTTTGGACTATTTCTTCTCTTGGATTCTTGACTTATCCTTCTCTTGTGTTCTGTTTTAATTTGTTTGTTGCTTTGGTTTTTTATCCCTCTCTCCACAGTTCCTCTGTCACATTCAGTACATGAGTGCTTCTGGATTAGATGTGACATGATAATCAAATAGTTGTTTGTGAGATTGGTCCTACACTTTTAATGGAAACTATGCATAAAGACTTACCTTAGATTAATATTAGCATATAGAATCACAGCATGGGTTAGGTTGGAAGGGACCTTAAAGATCTTCTAGTTCCAAATCCTTGCTAAGGGCAAGGATGCCACTACTAGATCAGGTTTCTCAGCGCCCCATCCAACCTGGCCTTGGACACTTCCAGGGGTGGGGCATCCACAACTTCTCCTTGCTTTATGTCGTCTCCTGTGTATCCTTCCTTCTCTGTATCCTGATTTGTAATTTTTGTTTCCGAACATAATCCCTAGAGGGCAGCAAAGTAACCAATGCATTCAGAAGGCGCAAATTGGGCCAGTCTAAAGATTATCTCTATGAGCCTATCAGTTTTTCATTCCTTTCTCCTTAAAATGTATTTCCCAAGTCATAGTTTCAGGGGGAGGGTTTGTGTTTGGGTGGGAGGGCAGGGATCCTTGGAGTACAAAGTGGATTGCAACAGTGAGGAAGGGAATTAGGGAATGGACAAGTTGCAGACAAGGAAGGTGAAGCAGTTGCTTCTTCCCTTTTAGTGAAATTGCTAAAAAGTAGAAACAGAAGCTCAAAAGGAAACGGCTTTGCCTATCTGTTGATTAACTCAGCTTAAAACCTACACAGCTTCTGAGGATGCTCCACACAGGGTTGAGGCCTCTTGCAATTTTTGATAGTGTGGGTTCTTGGAATTCATTGCTTAAAACCAGACTCTGATTGGAGTGTGCATATTATAGAGTGAGGGTTAATGACAGTATTAACTGTTGAGTGGTGAGCTAGGGGAAAGTAAAGACTGTTTATTCAGAAGAAACTAAATTCTTAAAACTAGGGTTTAACGTGCCTGTATTACTACTGAATCATTTAGGATGAAAATAACCTCTAAAATTGAGTCCAGCCGTTAACCCAACGTTGCCAAGTCTATCACTAAACCATATTCCTAAGTGCCACATCCATGATTCTTTTAAATACCACCAGGGATGGTGACTCCACTGCTTCCCTTGGCAGCCTGTTCCAATGCTTTACAACTTCTTCTGTGAAGAAAGTTTCCCAAATATCTAATCTAAACCTCTCTTGGTGCAATTTGAGGCTGTATTTCCTGTGAGAAGAGATCAATCCCCACTTTGCTACAGCCTCCTTTCAGACAGTTGTAGACAGCCATGAATATTCCCCTCAACCTCCTTCTTTCCAAGCTAAACAACCCCAGTCCACTCAGCTACTCCTCATAAAATTTTTGCTCCGGATCCTTCACCAGCTTCATTGCTTTTTGGATGCTCTTCAGCACCTCTTATATGTTATGCCCATCTCACCCATGAAATTTCTAACTCATTAAATTCTAGGTCAGGGAAAATATTGCAGATGCATGTTTGGCCTTTTTATCTTATGGTGACAGTTTCGTACTTTCAGTTTTTTTGGAAAGAGCATTTTGACAGTTTCCTGTCTTGGGAATGTTGCTTTACACCATTTAAAATCTGTGTCTTTAAATATTTTTAGAAACAGGTCAACAGATTTGTGATGCTTCTTCACAAAAATTATAGATAGATGATGATGTGTGTTGTGTGAAACCCAAAGAAAGTAGGATGACCCTGGAAACCTTTTGGCAATATCCAGCCTGGAAACTTGTGCTTTAATGTGAAGGTTTATAATTGTTCCATAAAGAAAGGTAAGCTCTTTGTCATCATAAACACATTAAGAAAAACATGCCTGACATCAAGGTAATTTCAGATAAATTACACTGCTTGGAGTCTGTTCACGCCTCTGCTGGAAAATATATAGGTGTCATCTGTCAAGTACTGTGTTTCTTTTATATTAAACACAACTAGGCCTGCTGGGTGGTAAGGGGGAGGCTTACAGTGGACGGGGTGAGATTTATTAGTTCTTTTACACTGATGGTTGTTGCTGTGTTTCATTCAACATTCTTGAATTTTCCAAAGACTTCACATTTTAGTGGAACCAGTGGAAGATGGTGGATTTCCCACAGCTCTAGAAAATCGGGCCTTCAGTCTCAAGCTAACATTTATAATTATTTTTGAATTCTAGTCTTAATATTTTAAGGTAGAAATTAGTAAAAATTTGTTCTATAACTGGCCATTAACATGCAACAACAAAGCATTTGCAAACTGTCTCTACTGTTAATGTCCCCCAACAGATTTTTTTCTTTGTTTTCTTTCTTTTTGTAGTGCTGTCTTCCAGCTATAGGTTTCAAGAGTTATCTGCTTTCCAGACCTGAATGGAATTCTTCTGCATCAGGACAGTTGGTAACTTATTATTGGGATGTGGAGAAAGTCATGTTGCAGTTCCTTTGAGAAGTGTAAGGAATTCTTAGTCTAAGTCTTCAGCAGTTGTAGACAATTTTTCCTATTTAAATGCCTGTCACCAGGTATCGTATCATGCCCTTCTGAAACCTTTGCCAAAATTTGATACTCAGACTGTGTTTTACAGTGTTAGTGGTAGATGCATTGAATGGAGTGGGGAATGTTAGCACTTAGCACTCTGTTAAAAATAGTACTTTGAAATAAATTATTTGTTGGGCTGTAGGAAGGCTTATTCTGGAACGAGCGTAATGGGTTAGTACTAACATCCATCTTGCCCAGTGCTTTGATCCTGACAGTTCTACAGAGGAACTCATTTTGGAGCTGGTGCCATAATCTCCATTCTGTGTTGGCAAGAAGCCTATTCTTGGTCTTCTAAAGATCTTTACTCTGAAGTGTAAAGATTGGTGTCTTTAAAAAAACCCCAAATTATTCCTATGGATGTGTTTCTGTTCCACCTTTACATATTTGTAGACCTGTTTCAGTGACTTCCTACAGGTGAATTTTACTGACACTGTATGATTATACTTTTTTCCTAAAAAAGAAATTAATTTCTCTTTTCCTTGTCAGAAGGGAAAGCTCAGCCCTTTCAGTATCATTGTTTCATTTCTTTTCAGTTTATCTAAATATCTGGTGAGCTGTACTGTTTGTGAAGAGGTTCTGTGTCCTGTTGATTATGATGACATGCTGTGGAAAAAGCCTGAGTATAGCTGACTTAATTTTTTATTACATAAGCAACGCAGGACAACAGGTAATTTCAAAGTCAGTTTACAGATACCATTTAACTGCTTATATTTTTGCATACCTTCTTTAAAGGAAATTTTGGTAATAGCTGGCAGTATGTCTTTGATCAGAGCATTGACGTTCAGTATTGTCAGTGAAGATTCTCAGAGTGTATGAAGATCTTGTATTCATGGCTGAAATGGTAGCATCTCATTACAAATAATTTGGGCTTAGGGCCAGTTGTTTCCCACAAACGGGAAAAATTGTAATTGTTTTGGTAAGCTAGTATGCTTTTACTTTGTCCTGTTTCATTTTTGCATAGTTACCTAAACTACTTTTCATAGGACTATTCAGCAGAAAGCAAAGGTCAACTAATTGATACTTGAAGCTGTTTGACTTCTGTAAGAAATGTAATTTGGCTTTCCTGTGTGGTGTTTACATTTTTTTGTATTTGTTTGTTGTGGTTTGGGAAGGGTTTTGTTTGTTTTTTTAAATGCAAAGCAAGTGCTTTGATTCCATGCAGTTGGGGAAACTCTGCTAAACTTATGCTTTACTCTTTCTTGTTAGTTTGTCTGTCACTGTGCTAACCTGAAGAGGTGACCATTTGCTGTGAGTTAATGATGTTAATGCTCTCTCCTATGGATCTCTCCTCCTTTTCCTTCTATGAAGCAACATCACAAAAGGAACACAGTGTGCAAGATTTTCTCCTTGCAGTTAATAGTATCAAGCACTCATTTTATTGAGAAAAAAATGTTCTTTAAAACATACTAGAATAAAAAAAAAAAAAAAAATGCTCTGCTATGTTACCATTGTTGTGTGCCTAATCCTGAAAAAGAGGGAACTTTGCCCCAAACAGTTTACTGTTTGTTTGGGATTCCACCAGTGCATGTAACTGGAAATTGAATTTCCAGTTAGGAAAGGAAAATGAAGGGAGAATAAAGGAAACATCAGTAATACGTTAACATGGACAAATTATGTAAAATTACTGTAATCCTCTACTGCCCATCCATTTAAGATACAGTGTTATTGCAGGAGTAATCTTGGGGGATCTGAAAGAACCAAATGTTAAGAACTTTACTTGAGGAAGATGATGTATTTTTACATGCGGAAAAAAGGTGTAAGGAGTGGTGTAGTAACCAGTAATGGAAGCATTTTTTGCTGTATGTCTTGGCCTTGGACTGTCAGGACTGGACTTGGACTTTATGCTGTAGCATACTGGCATCTTCTGTGAAATTTTGTCCTCCATAGCTTATCCTATCTGGCTTCTTGTGGTTTAAGGGGGGAGGGAAGGGGAAAGGTATAAAGTGGAAAATAACAGGACCTGTCTAGGACCAAAAGAAGGTCCCTGATGTATTACAAGAATTTGTATTTCTGCTTTCTATCTTCTTGTTTCTGTGGAAAAGTATACACTGTTCCTTAGAAGTCCCTGTGTTATGGAGCTGTGCTGTATTTTGAAGGTCAGTGTTGCTGGACTGTGTAGATACCAAAACATTACTGCTATTTAAGTGTCATATCTCTTCCTGCTGTAACTACTGTTTGGCTCATGTAATGATCCACAGTTCAGATGTACACTTTAGGAAAGATCAGCAAGAGGTTCCATTTTGAGAATATGTGACAGAATTGTGAGCAACAAAACTATAACCATTAATGATTTTTTTTCTCATACAAATAAGATTTATTTTTCCATGTGGAAATTGTTACTATAATACCATTTCACTAGAATTTTCTAGGAGTACAAATGTTTCTCTGTAAAGTATCTGTTAAAACCCCTAGCAGCTCAAAACCAAACAAATCAATATGGCTGTGTCTGGCTCTTCGAGTTGTGTTATACAGTGTTTCCAGGAATGATGTTCTCTCTTCTGTCTGAGGCACATCTGACTACATAAATGTAAAACTGAAATCTGCAATTTTGCTTTTGAGGGTATGGATGAGAAACTAAAGCGTCAATCTACAATAGCAAAATTGTCCTTGGAAAGATTGAACTGTTCACAGAATTTCTGCTGGAGTATTTGTT
Source organism: Certhia americana (assembly GCA_018697195.1). Taxonomy (NCBI): domain Eukaryota; kingdom Metazoa; phylum Chordata; class Aves; order Passeriformes; family Certhiidae; genus Certhia; species Certhia americana. The sequence continues at coordinate 89,768,286 of CM031859.1, read as the reverse complement.
AAACTGAGAGGGAAAAACAAAAGCTCATGCCTATACAACTTCAGGATGAAAATGTTGGATACCGCTAGGACCTCGCTATTGTTGGTTTCCACACAGTTTTTAGAAAAACACCCACTCAACTTCACTCTCAGCCAGTGCTTTAAATTCTCTTATTGCTGGAGATGATGTTTTTACTTGCTCTTATATAGTACACTATCTTCTATCTAAATTACATCCCTTTTAGTGAAGGTGGGTTTTATCATCAGTTAAATTAAACTAATTTAAACTTGAAGTTTATTATAGTCTGTGAGCCTGTTATGATGTCCATTTGTGTTAGACATAGTGTTCTAAAAAATCAAAGAGGTGACCCAGGTTTCAGAGTTACACTCTGAACCCACTGTTAGAGATCCCTCCCTATGGACACTGCAGAATTGGCAAAGGCACTTTTGATATATGATGTTCTGCTGATGTTTATTGTGCAAACATATACTTCTAGGAAGTCTGTTCTCCCCCCATCCACTTTTTCCCTAATTTCACCTTCCCATGGGCCATGTGCTGTATTTTAGTTTGGTAGCTGCAGATAGGTCTGGATATTCTAAAAGAATGTCCTGTTACTTCTCTGTACTGTGTGACATTACATAGAAGTTTTTGTATTAATTAACTTGTAGCAGTCTTTGCTTCACAATAGTAGATGGAAGCAAAAAACCCAATCCTGTTCTACTTGTATTGTAAAAAAAAAAAAAAAAAAACCAACCCCAAAACCCCAAAATTAGAAATGGCAAACCTCCTCCTCAGCGAGTATGCAAGTGTTTGTGAAAACCAATAGCTCATGTGTTACTGGTTACTAGGCATGAATATGAGTCCAGTGCTGATAAACACTGTAGAAAAAACTGCTTTTAAAATACGATAAAATTTAGAAAATTAGTAATTTTTTTCTCAGTGCAATTGCTGGAGATGACAATAAGCCACCAGTTACAATGATAAAGTTTGTAATCACTTTGTTTAAAGATTTTAAGTTAAAAAAATGGCAGTACTAAGCTAGTTACAAAACCAGCCTCCCTCCTTCCCTCCCTCCCTCATTTATGCTCCTCAGTTGTTTGGTTACTTCTGCATTTCCTTCCCACTGGCAATGAATGTAACAAAGTTTTGTCCACACAGAAAGCAAATACAGTGAGTAATGCAGCTTGTTGACATTAGTAAGTGGGAAATATGTGATGAAATGCTAAACTCAGAAAAAGTATGAAATAAAGTGAGAAGACTTTTTTCCTTCTCTATTCTAGGGTTTTTTTTTGGAGGAGAGGTTGATTTCTGGCAGTTGATAAACCTTCCATAACTGAAAAACTACAAGGAACTGGTATGGTAAAGTCCTAAGGTAAGAAACTTTATAGAATATGTGACTTCAAAGTAGGAATTCTGAGTGCATGTAAGGCAAAGCCTATGAAATACAAGCTCTGTGCAAGAAACTTATTCACTGTGCTGAGGATAATTTTATGCTGTGTAGTATTTAAGGTGTGTTTCTTGGAGAGGCTGCTTGGAAAGAAGGACTAGCAGTGCCTTTACCACTGTCAGCCTCACAAGTAGGAAGGATGCTTCTGTCCAGAAAACAAACAGTAAGGCTTTTAAGACTGTTGGGGTTTTAAAATTTACTGAAGAATTTAGGTTATGTTATAATCTGGGGAGTCTGACTCAGTATTATTTGGGAATTCTTTGTATTATTACAGAATTGGAAAACGCTATATAGTAGAATACAAAGAAAAAAATTAAAAGAGAACCTGCTAGCTAGCACAAGCATATTCCTAGCTAGGAGTTATTTTTCTGAATCTGGGCCTAAACCATCTAATTTTCAGTTTTATTCTTCATATAGTACATAATGAAAACATGGGATTAAAAGTGGCTTTAAAAAATATTGTTATATTAGAGACTACTAGACAACAGTTGAGAGATAAAGATACAATTAGTAACAATTCATTAATTCAGCCTCCAGAGCTCCTTACTACTTTACAAAAAATAGTCACCCAGAGCTATAGGTTCCTAGGCTTATTGTGGACAGGGCATGCAAATAAAATTATTTGTTACAATTACTTAGCTGGATCCTGCATTCTGTTAGAATTCAAGCAAACTGCATCTGAACTGCTTAATTTTGCCTTGTTTTATATTGATAGAGAGACACAGGAAAAATGAGGCGAGTGAAATACACAACAGAAGTGTTAATAAAAAAAATCCCACCAAACCTGGAACCAAAGAAACTATGCGTATTTTCTATCCCTTCTCTGAATAACACCACCAGTGGGTCACTGTCTCTGCTTTGAGACTGGGAGAGACTGTGGCCATGTCAGGATAGGGTTGAGCCAAGAGGATTTAGCAGACACAGCTGCAGTGTGGGGAAGGGTGATAGTAGCTGTTGTCCCAAACAGGATGTGTGGGGACTTCTCTTTTTATGTTGGGTTCTAGGGCTTTTTTTTTTTCCCCTCCCTAACTCTGGAAATCCAGGATGCTTCCTCCTATTGAAATAAATGGAGATGGACATGCTGTCCAAATGGGGAAAAATTTCCTATGCCCTTTTGAGGTGTTCTTTAAGAAGGAACAGTTCCTCCTTGTTAGCCCACACTCCAAATGTTAGATGTATAAATAAAAACTGTCTGTATACTCCCTCATCAGTTTTGAGGTTTTTTTTCCTTCCTTTCAGAACATTGGATTTTTTTTTTTTTTTTTTTTTTTTTTTTTTTTTTTTTTTTTTTTTTTTGTTATTTTTCCATAATTGTTACCCATAAAAAGTCTGGAGGAAATTCAGTAATTCCAAAATGAGAAAAGGGTCAATATTTATTCCTTAACAAATTTGTTTTGGCTGCTTGGAAATACTAACATACATAGGTTCCTAGGTCTACAGTCTGCTGTGCAACTAGATATTTCTTTGAGTTTATTTTAGACCCCAGAAGTTATTGGACCTTTAGGAACCTCAGGCTGAACTTTACCAGTGTCTCAAGATAGTGTAGAAATAACTGGAACAGTTTCAGTAAGATGCACAGATAGCTTCTCAAATTCTTTCCTTTTGATGGACACATGTGCTTGTACAACTTCTGACTTCCCTTAAGTTTTAAGGACTTTTGTTTCTCATTGCTCTTCCCACAAGATAGCAAATGAGGTTAATCATCTTAAAAGCAACTAAGTATTCGTGGAAGTTATTACTTAACAGGAGGCTTTGCCTGCATTCTTTTGGGGGTAAGAATTTGCACAATAATGACTGCTTTATTGATTTGAATATAAAAATAAATAAATAAAGTTATAATTGTCTCTCCAGTTTAGTTGGAATTCAGATTTTTTTTTTGTTTAGTATCTGTATGGCAGTGTAACTTGTGTATTACCATCTGTAATTTGTTATTCTATCAATTAATGTATTTTATTTTAGCGATTTATCAAAAGCCATATGGTAGTATACAGATTGAACTTAATTTAAAGATTGAATACTCTTTATTTTCAGAGTTCTTGGTAGTTTGTTATAACTGTGTTATGGTTCTTGGTTTTGACAGTCTATTTTTCACAAAGAGCAAAAGAGTGTAAAAAACAGAGAAGAAATAAAAAAGACCTTAAATAAACCAGTTAGCCTGTGAGATGTCCCTAACTACCATGTTTCTTTACCCATTTGATGCTGTGAGAGTGGAATGACAAGTCCCAAAGTACTGGCAAAGTAACAGCAGAAGCCTTGTGCAACTTTGGAAGAACTGGGTTTGTCCAGACTGCGAGGCAGCAAGAGCTGACAGATGAGCATTACAGCAACTTTTCATGCATTTGAAAACTTGCAAAAGGGTTGGTGATTTTTGTGACTGCAGAAGGAAGAGTTTTTATTGGCTTCAAAGACCAGATGACTTAGTGGCATTTTAGGAAAAGCTTTCTCACAAGATTTGTTAGACGTTGGAACAGATTGCCAAGAGACTCTTAACAGCTGACAAAGGGAAAGTTTTTAAAAGTTACCTTAGTATCTCACGGATGAACCATGTGACAAAATGAAAGAAGTGAGCTCTGTCCAGTTCCAGTGTTTTTATTTCATAGATGCTGTGGGGTTAACTGACGTTCCCATAAATTAATTTTTGGAACTGATGTTTTCAAGGTGTTTGTGCGTATGAACACTGGAAGTTGACAGTCATGTTAGTAAATGGGTTGATGTCAACACAGGCTGCTGCCAAAGAGGGAGGTGTCTTAGCTGCCCTTTCAGGCTGGTTTTCAATTCAGTGGGGTGACAAATATGCACAGCTTAGATGAAGGCAAATCTGTGCCTTTTGCAGCAACAGCTGCTCACTGTGACCATGGAGCAGGAGGCTCTGCAGCCAAGGGTTGGTCACTTACTGGGGTGATTGATACTACATGCATAGCCAGGGCCTTGTTCAGGAAAGAACAGCATAATGCAAGAATGCTGACTGTCTTCTATAGAAGCTATCACCTTTAATATAAGCTTTAAATGGAAGTCTTTAGTTCTGTCCAGTAGGCTTTAGCAAACATGCAAATTAAGCAACTCCAGTTTTCAACTCACAAAAAATGATAGCTGGAGAGAGGTAACCCACTAGTAATGAAGTCAGACAGCATACGTGTCCTGCTTCAAGTGGGGCTTTACCTTCAGCTCTGTATAATTTTCAAAACTTACCAGTGATGGTGAGAAAATGAGTATAGAATTCAAAATAATCACAGTAAAACATTATCACAGTGTCCCTCTGCTCTAGTGAAAAATTCATACTGCCAGCAAGAATCATATTTTGCAGGGGGGGGGGAGAAAGTCTAAAGGAGGTAGATGATACAGGAGAAATCTTCCATTTGTTATTGTGTCTAGCAGAGACAGAGTTCATTTTCCCCACAGCAGTCCACAGAGCTGTGCTGTGCACTGACAGCTGTAAAGGTGCCCATCAGACACAGCGTTTTGGCTGCTGCTGAGCAGCGCTGGCACAGCATCAGCACTGTCACTCCAACATCTTCCCTTCACCAGGAACGTGGAGGTGGGCAAAATCTTGGGAGGGGACATAGCCAGGATAGCTGACCCACTGGCTAAAGGGATATTCCATACCATGTGATGCCTGCTCAGATACAGAAGCTAAGGAAAAGGAGGAGGGAGGGGGGGACATTTGTTATTTACAGTGTTTATCCTCCGGAGCAACCACTGTGTGTGATGAAGCCCTGCCTCCTGGGAAGTGGCAAGACATAACTCACTGATGGGAAGTAAATAATAAAATCTTTGGTTTTTTTCCTTTGCTTGTGTGCACGCATTCTTTTTTCCTTTTGAATTAATAATCTAACTTCTCTTGACCTACAAGGGTTTTTTCCCATATTTTGCTGAGGAGGGAAGTGACAGAGCAGGTTGGTGGGCACATGGCATCTGGCCAAGGTCAACCCACCACAATTTGCTATAGCATTTTACAATGCATATAACATTTGCAATGTTACAGGGTAGATAAACCCAATGTAGATAAAATAGTACCTTGGACATGAAACTTGTGGGATTAAGCATGATGCTGAAAAATTAGGTAATCAGAGACTGGACCACACAATGCAACATAAACTGCAGCCAGCCCACACTTCATGGAGTTCCAGAAAAAAGTCTTCAGCTTACTCTTATGTCACCTTGTTCCCACTTCTGTGTACTTGCTGAATCAGTTTAAAACCTCTTTCCTTTAAAGGCCTCAAAATTCCTGTAATGTACGTCAGCTGCCAGGTGTCTCCTAAGTCAAAGATATTCCTGCAGAGCTCAGCAGAAGCTAAGATACAGAGTGCCTTTATTCCTCTGGCATGGTGGCTTAGAGGAATAATGAAACACTACTCCACATCCCAGTTTTCCAAACCTTACTCCTGATTGCTAGCAGTTATGAAATTCAGTGTCAAAAGCTGCATTTGCAATTTTGTCAGAGAGTTTAGAATCTCCAGGTTTGGCCTATGCTGCTGAAGCTAGCAGGAGCTAAGCAAGCTGGGGTCTTTGTATGGGTAGTTGTTAGGGGTACTTAGATGTGTAAAGATGCAAATAAATGCTACTATGGGTTCTTTTAAACCCCAACATTTCAGGCCTTTTTGCAGCTTCCAGCACTTGAGTTTTTTTTTTTTTTCCTCCTAACCTGCCTCTCTTTGGCAGCAAATGCAGGTGTCCATCGTACACGTAATAACCAGTTTAGAAGAGGCTTCTGTGGCACAGCTAATTCCTGCCTGGCAGCTGGGCTGGCCCATGGGGGCTCTAGGAGTTCCCCAGGCGCCCGGCTGTGTGAGGGACTGCTGGCGCCAGGATGCCCAGGGACTTGATCTGTAGCTCCTGCTGCAACGAAATTGTCACCTGCCTTCACCCCTCGAGTCTCACACTCGTCACTTCAAAATGCTGCAGGAGGCAGGAGGCTGCTGGCAGGGAGCTCAGGCTTTTGAGGCAGCGTTGTGTCACAGTCAGTGTTTGGTAACAACTGTGTGGCTGAATCGTATCATGTGCATGGCTGTGCTGGAGCTGACTGTGGCTCCTGGCTGTGCCGCGGTCCTGGTCCAAGCCTTACCCAGGAGAGAACAAGCTGGGCAGTGCCAGAATTCTGTAGGAACAGTGGTAATGGTTAAAAATCCCGGGTGACACAGGCCATCGTGTTTGCCATACTTTATTTGATTGTGCTGTGAGAAATAGCTTTTCCTCAAGCACATGAACATGCAGAAACATATTCATGTTTCCAATATGCCTTGAGCTGCGAAGCCTGAAGGTGTTGCACTTAATGAGGCACTACAGCGAGTAAATGCTAGTGCCTGCAAGAAAAAAGATTCCTTTTAAATTTAAAAGATCTGAGTATTTTCCATTTACTGATAGATTGGTAAGGGGGGAAGAGCAAAGTCGATTAATCTCTGAACGAGAACTTGATATCAGCTAAGTATCGCGGAGTTCAAGACCTGTCAAAGGTTATATTGAAACAGTTTGTCTCGCTGCTTCCACGGAGCTGTTAATCAGTTTGATCACGCAATACTAAGTAGCCTTCTAACAGAAATCATCGTAGGGAAGCGTGAAGCGCGACCCGGGGTGAGAGCGGCGAGCAAAGGCTCCGCTGCATCTTCGCGGGGACCCATACGGGGTGGGATATGGCGGTGCCTCCCTCCGCCGAGAGAGCGGCTGCCGGGAGTTTGTCAGCGGTCTTTCACCACTCCGCGTTTCTCATCCCCCGGGGCGGCCGGCGAGGGGGTCGAGCACGGCGGCAGCCCGCCCTGAGCGGGGAAGAGGCCGGCGGCAGGCACCGTCCATCGCGGGCGGGCCGAGCGCTCCCGGGACTCGCGGCGCCGCTCCGGGCCCAGACGATGGCGCTGCAGCCCCGGCCTTGCGGCGCGGCGGCGGCCGGCGGGGGTCGCTGCGGGGCGGTCC